>BMAO01024167.1:0-14063 GCA_019973975.1 Trichonephila clavata
GAAAACTATGGATCATAGACATGACTTATGAAAGAAAGAATTATCTCATGATTATTGTTTGTCTCATTGTAAAATACCTGGATATTTATACTACTTTATTGAAATTAAAAGTACAAGAAATTGAAATTTTAAAAAAAAATTTAATTCCTGACATGTAACATATTGTATAAAAATCAATACATTAAAAAATCAAAAAATTTTGGATTTAATTTTAAGGATTAATTTCAGGAGAATACACAGATAACACATTCTTAAGTTCAATTTCAAAAACTGTTCAAAATTTATTAAATAATACAAATTACAAAGCAAGAGTTTGAAATGAGATATCATTTGCCTACCAGCTAATTTGTAAGCCAACTAAGCTTGAAAATTAATTCATATCTGGATCAGTTAGTAGCTGCATATGACATTTAAAAATCAACTATTGCACATATATACACTATTACAAATAAAAGCATGCTAATTTTTGGAGTTAAAAAAATATATATTTTAGTCAAGATAATGCAAAGTGTGCGTGTGTTGTTGTTGTTGTTGCATCATAAATAGACTTTGAGATACTATCAAAGGAATCTGGTAGTTTGAAAGAGTGTATAAGAAAATTTCGTATTAGCACTTCCAACACAAGAAATGCCAAAATGCACACAGTTTAGTTAATGTTTGTTTTATTCATGAGTGTTTGTTTGTTGCTTATTTTTTAGCAATAACTTTATGGTTTATATATAGACAATGACTAAAAGAATTTTTAATAATTTACTTACTGAATACGACGATTTATGCTGTCAGATAATTCCCTCTTAGCTTTTGAACACCTTTCTAGAATATGTATAAGGCGCTTGTGATTCTGTAACATTAATTCTAGCTGAGTCTGATAAGTACTGCAAACATCTGGAAGAACATTTGGATCTCTGGCATATCCCATTCTGTCTGAGCTGAAAATCTAAATTTGAAAACATGTAAGATTTCAACATAATTTATATCCATTTCAAAAATACTAATGCATAATATATTCTGAGATATTTATACTATACAATTTTCCCACTACACAATTTTTATTATTATATTGACAAAATAAGCCAGCATTACACCTGTTGGCTAACTTTGTGAAACTGCTTAATTGTTTTTGTGAATAGAAGACATAAAACATAGCTTATTACAAAAGGATTACTAAACATAGTTTAAGGTATCAAATAGGCTCCAGCTAAAAAAGTAACTTTTAAAAGGATAAATGATTATAGATTAAGGAAGAGTCATGCCTATGGTACCATTTATTTGAATACTGAGAAGTCTAAGATCAACATTTAATTGCAAACACAGCTGGAGTAAAGCAGGTTTGGGAAAAGTTAAAGCAGCATTTTTATCCAGAATCTTTATCAGTTGTTATGCAATGAGCTTCAA
The DNA here is from genome assembly GCA_019973975.1 of Trichonephila clavata. NCBI lineage: Eukaryota > Metazoa > Arthropoda > Arachnida > Araneae > Nephilidae > Trichonephila > Trichonephila clavata. Next base: position 1,396 of record BMAO01024167.1, read on the forward strand.
TGGAATAATGATGATATGTCTGTATATAACTTGGCTATACCAGCTTGTGAATCAATTTAAAGATGCCAGAGCACTTTAATGTATGAATGGTCCCAGTCATTACAAGATATTTTTTTATCTATCGTAGGATAAATCAATCAATAATGAAGGTGATTCAGAATTCAACTCCTATTTTTTGTTACTAAACTGGAAAACAGTATTATTTCATTGACGTTCTAAATTATTTCATTAACAAAGGAGGAGTCCTGCAGAAAATCTACCAAATGTTCAATTCATCAGAATAACATGAGATCTTTGATTGTAATATGGAGATGTGGATTTTAGACAATTTGTACTATCTCCTAAAGCGCATCAACTAGAATTTTCAACTATACACCATTGTTATAATTCTGTATTCAATCATTTCAAATATGCAAAATTTTGCTTTATATAGAGCATGACACTATATTTTATTAGTCATGAATATTACTCACTGATGACTTGATTTAGTTTAAGCTTTAAAACTAGTAAATAAGTACAAATTAATCATTTAATTTTAAATGTTAGTATGATTTTAGGAAACTTTCTGATGTTTTATATGGAAACTAGCTGCAAGTACCCGGCTTTTGCTCGGGTTTAAAATAAGGTTTTCAGTAGAAGCGTACAAAACTGTTTATTTGCATGCAATAAAAGAGTACATTTATCTTACAGCAATGTGATAGACAACATTTTTTGGCAGTTCCATTTAAAGTGTGTACAAAAAGATTTTCCTCTTTGCCCACTCTGGAGCAGGCCACATACAACTGTCCATGAGAAAAGCATGGTGTCTGCAAGTCTATACCAGCAATCCCAAGAGACTGTCCCTGTGACTTGTTGATTGTCACAGAGAACACAGTTTCAAAGGGAACTGTATTCTCTTGAATTGTATGGTGTTGTCTGAGGGAATGATAGGTATTCTTGGAATGAAGACATCCTTACCCTTAACAACACCCTGTGAGTACTGTGGCTTGATTGACATATTGCATCAGCTTTTTCACAATCAATCTTGTGCCATTGCACAACCTGGGTGCATCAATATTTCGGATCAGCATTATTGGAGCACCAACTTTCAGAATCAAGTTTTGGCCTAGAAATCAGGAGTCTGGATGAATTCAAGAACTCAATGGGATATTGTACTGCTTCATCATCATTAAGGACGCAGTCTATGGACTTGTAGGCATATTCTTGCTCTGGAAGCTGCTTCTGAATGGTGACATTGAGCTTCTGAACCACATCATTTCTGCTTACCAGAATTGCTCTGTGAGAAAGCGAGTCCAGATCCTTGAAGTTTTGCTGAATGTTAGGATACACCTTGGACAGAAGTTCGTCAGGAGAGTTGACAATTTGACCACATGGCATAATGATGAGGCCTGTTGAAGGATCTTCAGGAACTTTACCATCTCCAATCTGGAGCAACTTGTTTGCAAATTGTCCTGTAGACAAATCACCCTGAATGTGTGACCGCATGTTAGTAGTTAGACTGAATTTTTCGACGTGGTGCCATAGATAAGAATTTTTCAAACAGGCATTGATCTGATTTGCTGGTGTGCCACGTGTGACAATGGGAAGTGTTTGTCGAAAATCACCAGTTGCTCCACCTATTATTGCAAAGCTGCCTCGCAAATCCTGTAATGTCTTGTCAAGAGCATGGAAAGCATTTCTGTGACTCATGATAGCCTTATCCCAGACAATTAGCTTGTAGGTTTTGAGAGAACATGTCTCTGTCCTGTGCCCTTGGAAATATTGCAAGTGGCACTGTCTGATCCGGCCAAGTTCAGAGCAAATATAACAAAGAAGTATTGCGTTTACTTACCGCTATTGTTTAGTAAAGTTTTCTCTAAAATGTACCCATGGCTCAGAATAGGCACATGGAGCACTACTTTTGGCTGGAGGAGGCCAGAGTGAGGTTGGGGGATGGAACGAAACCTGTTTAAGAACCTTCCCCATGTAAGATGACTGCTGGAGGTGAGGTCCATCCTACAAACATGGGTCTGGAGGGAGGAGGGGGGGTCCTACCGTCCCCCCTCTCCCACCCTACACATGTATGACCATCACTTTTACTTACATCCACATCATCTCATCATCACCACAAAAATATTCAAAATCACTCTCAATGACCAACTTGCATGATTTCCTTTATTTGTTTCATTATCACACGGCTCAGAACAGGCCCATGGAGCACTACTTTTGGCTGGAGGAGGCCAGAGTGAAGTTGGGATGGAACGAAACATGTTTAAGAACCTTCTCCGTGTAATTTTGTGCATGTGTACCAAATTTAACGTTATTTGGTTGCCTGGATCTTGAGTTATAAGGGAACAGACAAACAGACAGACAACAAATGCATCTTATATGTATATAGATAACCATATACCAGAACTTCAAATTTAATACTAACATTTCATTAATAATTTTTAAAGATAACTGTTATTGATGTTGTTTAACTTAAAATGTTAATTCTAGAAATGCAATATATTTGATTTTTTAGAATGAAAACACACATTTTTAGCTCAATTATAAAATTATTTTTTTCATTATTTATCTCATGTTTTTTTTTATATGGAAACAATTTCAGTAATTTTTTTTTTTAGATATAATTAGGTTAACTCCTACTAATCATTTTAAAAGTAATAGATGCATTTCATTCCAAACTAAAAACAACAACTTACTCCTTTTATTTCATTCTGGTCATTACAGTGCTTATCAAAATCTTCAATTAGTTTATTTAAATTTGCAAGTCTATCACCAATGCCTTTAACTTCTTTTATATCAGGATTATCAGCATTTTTAAGAACATTGAAAAATTCTTCCTTTAAAGACAGAAGACAGTCTTCATTCAGCTATAAAAATAAATATTATTATATAAAAAAAAAGTCAAATAAAAATCTTCAGATATGTAAAATGCTCAAAAAAATATATCAAAACTTTTTTTAAAAAAATAGAGATAACATCCATTATTAATTATAAATATGTTTTTATTTTTTTAGTTATATACAACTATAAAACCACTGTATAAGAAATGCATCAAAAATTAAATAATGTGTATGTAATTACAATACATTTTGCATTTATAAATTAAAAATTTTCTAAGCATAAAAACTTATTTTTTAATTTCTTGGTTATTTTATCTCATGGGCTTCTGTAAAAAAGTTATTTCTCTCTTAACTATTTCATTAACTATTTCAATATATTTTCACATATTCATCAATACAGAAAATGAATATTTTTACACATATATAAAATTGCATATATGAATATGAAATTACATATAGATTATAAATTCCTTTATGCAAAAAAGCAGAATTTCATGTAGATGTTTCTTCAAAAAATTATCACATGCCTGTATATCATTGATTTTGCTCTTCCCTAACAATGAGTATATTAAATTAAAAATAAAGCAAAAAGAAATTGTTGGAAACCACACACACACATTAAAAAAAAATTACACAAGGACTTCATTATATACTTACCACATCAATACCAGCTTGACACTTTTCTGTCAACAATTCCAGATAATATTGAGGCTAAAAGATAAATATATATTTAAGACAAAATTATAAAAATAAAAAAAATTTTGAATGCATTAAATATTTACAAAATGTTACCTCAGTACAGAACCAAGTCAGTAATGTGTGTTTCACTTCCGATTCCTGCTCAGAAGAAAGCACATCATCAATTAATTTTGGTAAAACTGGAACTTTAGCTAGCAATGCTATGTCATCCAAAGCCCTGTAGTAATATATGAAAAAAAACTCAATATCATTCAATACATTCTACATTATAAACTATTATTATTAAATGTAAGACATCGGATTATATTTTCCCAAGTATATATACATATATATGCTGATTTTAAAAATAAACACATTTTACACACCAATCTTTTTTTCTCGTTAAAATTTTTTAAGTTTTTAATAGTGTGGACTATATTTGTACTACAATGAAAACTACAGGTATATTATAATTAAATTTTTTAAGAAAAAATTACAAAATTCTATTAATTTACTTTACATTTGAATGTTTAATACAAGCTACTAAAACGGTCTTGAAATATGTATAAATAAATAGCACTGTAAAATTTCAATATTAATATTTTTTGAGAAAGAAAAACTATTAGTAAAAAGTAATTTTTTTTTCTCTTTTGATCTTTAAGGAATATATTTCAAAATCCTTACTTTGGTTTCTTTACCTTGCTCCGCAAGTACTTGTTTATATATCAATCTCTACTTTGAATAAATTAATTTTCTATTATTTTTTTACCTGATTGCAATAGTTTTGCTCACAAATATTTATTTCCATCATTTTAACATGATTTTAATAACATTAATCTTTAAATTTAATCTTAATTTAAAACATTATATTTTAAATTAAATGTGCTTCATTAGATAAAATAATTGGTTCGCTTAATATTTAGGTAGTACAAAAAAAAATGGCACAAAAACTCTTTTAAATTATAAATTGACAGAATACTATATCATTTTATAATTAATGTTTTTCAAATACCTTCCCAGAAAAATTAGGGGTAAAGGAAATCATAAATGCCTTTTAGTATCAAAATGATAAACAGAAAAATTAAAACATTTCAAGGAAAGAAACATGATTACAAAATGGTTGTACACAAAAATCAGAAAATGAATACCTCAAATGATTATTCAATTATGAAATATATAAGATAAGCTCATAGCTCTAAATTACTTACAATCTAAGAATTTCTTGGAAACGAGGTACATTTTCTAAGAACTTAGCAAAAAGATCAGTAAGGTGATTAAAACTTTTCTGCACAGAACTGATGGGAGAAACATGTAAAAACTTAGTAAATAAATTAATCAAGATTTACAAAATATAAATTACAATAACTATTTAACTATTTCATACCATCATTAATAAGCTGCAATATTTTAAATAAAAACATTTTTAAAGATTAACCGAGCATAAACTGATTTATATCTTAGTAATTATTAGTTTACTGAAATTAAAGTACATAAAAGTTTAAGTCATTCTTTTATAACTACATACTAAGCTGTTTTTGCTTTTCCAAGCTTTTATTAGAAGCTGTTTCTATTTTCTTAAATTGTCAGTTTAAGTATAACATCAAAAAAGTTAAATCAACCAAGCATTGCTTAAAGCATGTATTGGAAAGAATTTTAAAATATAAAAATAAAAAAGTTAACAGATTTGACTTAAAGAAAGGTAAAGTAAAATAAGAGTACAATTGAACAATGAAAATATTGATATATATACTGATATTGATTTTTAAAAAAGTAGCATAATTACTACATGGTCAATTATTATTGATATTACTATTTGGAAATCATTAGTAAAATTGTTAACATAATTTGCATAAGTAAAAAATAATTTAAACATCAAGTTTCTCAACTTCATTTAAAATTCAATAACATAATAATAATAATAATAATTATATATATATATATATATATATATATATATATATATATGCTCTAGTATTTCTGTGGCTAATTCTATTCTATCATGACTATAGTTATCTTAGGTATATAACTATTTTTGTATATATATTTCTGTATATTTTTGTAATATATATATATATACTAGCTGTTACCGCCCGCTTCGCTGGGTATTTCATGATGTTTTATAAATTTTTACTGCTTATATATATGTATAAATTATTCCTAGCATTAAGAATTCGATTGAATTGAAAAATATACTTATACCTGTAACTGTCACCTGTTGATAAAAAAAAAAGGGCAGAACTCATCTAATTTGTATTTTCTAAAAATCTCTAAAATTGAAGCATAGAATGATGTTTGCTCTTTCGTAACTCAAAAACCAAGTGGATTCCCGCAAAACCAATTTTCGGTGGATCTCTACTCCGTAAATTGAACATGCAAGCCAAATTTCAAGTCTAAATCTAACAGAAAAAAGCAAAAGTTTCACTATAAATATCCCCGTAATCCCGTTGAGAGCTGTTTTCCAAAATTACTGCTCTTAGCGGATTTCAATTCAAGAAAAGAAAAATGCAAACCAAATTTCATTATTGTAGTCCTTGTAGCTCGAAAAAAGTAATTTTTTTTGTCAATATGTCCCAGTAACCCCCTGCAACCCCCCAGAACTTGATTTGCTTAAAATTTATTCTTAGTGGTTCCCTATTCAACAAAAGAAACATCCTTAACAAATTTCAAGTATATGGGTCTAACAATTAAAAACAGGAATTTTTTTCTGTAACTCCTCTTGACCCCTCGCAAACATCTTTGGGGTCAATTTTCATTTTACTCTTTGTTAGAGGAACTCTATTTCATGAAAGGAACATGCCTACCAATTTTCAAGCAGGATGATCAAGTAGTTTAAAAATGGAAATATTTATCGATTACGCCTCTTAATCTCCCGAAATTAAACTTGGTAGTTGATATTCGCGAAACCCATTTTGTAGCGGTTCTCTACTTTACGAAAGGAATCTGCTTATCAAATTTCAAGACTGTACGTCTAACAGTTTAAAAATGGGGATAATTGTCTATGACGACACTTGAGCCCCCGCAATGCCACTTCTGGGTCTGTTTTCACAAAACCCATTTTGTAGGAGAATTGCACTCTATGAAAGGAATCTGCTTAGCAAAATTTGAAGACTGTGCGTCCAATTAATTAAAAATGTAAAAAAAAATATCAATAACGCCCCTTGAACCCCCGCAACACCACCTAGGGGTCGATTTTCACAAAACACATTTTGCAGTGTATTTCTATCCTATGAGAGGAATCTGCTAACCAAATTTCAAGACTGTGAGTCTAATAGTTTAAAAAAAGAAATAATTATTTATATCTGCCCTTAACCCCCCGCAACACCCCTTGGGGGTCAATTTTCTCCAAACCCGTTTTGTACCGGATATTTACTCCATGAAAGAAACATTCCTACCAATTTTCAAGCAGGTAGGTCAAATAGTTTAAAAACGAAAATATTTATCTCTTACGCCACTTATTCCCCAGCAACGCCACTTAGAGGTCTGTTTTCACAAAACCTTCTTATAGCTGATCTCTACTCCATGAAAGAAATCTCTTTATCAAATATAAAGACTGTGCGTCTAATAGTTTAAAAATGGAAATAATTATCTATAACGCCCCTTAAGTCCCTCAACGCCACTTGGGGGCAATTTTCACGAAACCCATTTTTAGCGTATCTCTACCCTATGAGAGGAATCTGCTTACTAAGTTTCAAGACTGTGCGTCTAATAACTTAAAAATAGGAATTTATAACGCCCCTTAAAACCCCCGCCCCCGCAACACCCCTTGGGGGTCAATTTTCCTAAAACCCATTTTGTAGCGGATATTTACTCCAGGAAAGAAACTTACCTACCAATTTTCAAGCAGGTAGGTGAAGTAGTTTAAAAACGGATATATTTATCTATTACGCCCCTTAATCCCCCGCAACGCCACTTAGAAGTCTGTTTTCACAAAACCCGTTTTGTAACTGATCATTATTCTACGAAAGGAATCTATATATCAAATTTAAAGATAGTGCGTCAAATAGTTTAAAAATGGAAATAATTATCTATAACGCCCCCTAAGCCCCTGCAACGCCACTTGGGGGTCGATTTTCAGCAAACTCATTTTGTAGCGGATCTCTACTCTCTGAAAGGAATCCGCTTACCCAATTTCAAGATTGTACATCAAGTAGTTTTAAACATGGAAACAATTATTATTAAAGCCCTTAACCCCCCGTAAGCGCCCCTTGCGTTTCGAATTTCGGAAAAACCTTTCTTAGCTGATGTCTACTCTATCAAAGGAACATGTCTACCAAATTTCAAGTCTGTAGGTTGAATAGTTCCAGAGATTTCGTGATTAGTCAGTCAGTCAGTCAGTCAGTCAGTCAGTCAGTCGTCAGTCGCTTTTCTCCTTTATATATATAGATATATCAAAGTAGATGTTTTAAATTGACATTTTACTATTAAATAATGAATTTGCTTTTAAATATCAAAACTCAACTACTTAAAAAAAAATTCTAAAATTTTCTTGACAAAACAAGTGGAAATGTTTCACATAAAAAATATGTTAGATAATTATAATACAGAAGAAAATTAATTTTGAAAAGAATTATATATAATTTACTATTATCAATAATATTATCAAAAATGAATACTCTTGTCATCATACACAAACTTTATTTGCAAACACTAACACACACTTTAAGGGCAAGAGGTTCTTTTAATTTCAATATTTAATCAAATAACAAATTTGAATAATTTAAAAAGCCTAAATTGATTCATATATGAGAAACTTAACATTTTGGAACTTAAAAACATTAAATATTTACAACTTTTTAAATTAAAGACAAAAATTTAAAAAATTCTACTATAATTCACAATTTAAATAATTTCAATAAATTACTTCAATCATGATGCCTTACTCTTTTATATCATCTAAGTTAGCTATAACAGCAGCCCAGCCTTGTTGCTGCAAATGCTGATCCGAACTAAGGCAATACATTCTTCTTTTCCTTTCAATGCATAGTCTGCAAAACGCTAAATAAATTATACTAAAATTAATTTTATGAACATATAAAACAATTATAAAAACAAAAATGTTTTATGAATTTCAAAAAACCATAATTCATAATTCATGTCCATCATACATAAATATATGTTAAAAATATTTTAATTTTGGAATGGAATACATGATTAAGGACATACAGTAAGATTCAATTGACATTCAAATATTTTTTTTTTGCCTAAATTAATTTTTCATATAACTGTCTATAATTTAAGAAAATTAGAAAGCTCTAAATTAAAAAAAAAATCAAGTTATGATACTTTTATGTTTGTTTTGTTCACATCTCAATGACAAATAAAAACTATAAACTGGCTTATTCTCCCCCCCCCATAAAGAAAAAATAACCAGTTTATCTTCATTTAAAATGCTAAGGCTTTTTTTTTCTATAGTGCCAAAAGCTTCAATATTTTTTTACCTATTGCTATTAGTACATGTAACAAAGTTGGTATGCAATTTTTTTATCATTTCAATACTTACTTTTTTAAAAATAGTTAGAATTTATCCCTTTTTAGGAATTTTCAATAAACCTCCCTTAAAAAAAATACATTTTACGAATATCCATCATATTAGTAGAAACCCCATACCAACTTTTGTTACACATGGTTCAACGTACTGGCAAATCAAATTTCATGTAGATACATCAATTATTGTAGGAGTAGCATGTTAAAACTCTTTTATAAATTCTTAAATTTTTCTGCAAAAAAATTCAATGGTAAATTTTTTGCGGTATTTTGAGCACAAAAACTGTTTTATGTAATACATGTACATAGGTTACATGCAAAAAAATTGTAAAAATCGTAAATCAAAGATTTTTTTTATAAATCATACCATGTTCCCTTAGTAAGTGACACTTTCTATAAAGGACAAAAGTAAAATATTTTTAGAAACAAAATAGAAAAAGCAAAATATATAAAAATGTACCTGAGCAAGAGAAGCTTTCACTGTTATTGCTTGAATACTAGGAATCATGCTAGCACAACCTTTAACGTCATCCTCAATACTAAGATCTAAGAAGATAAAACAAAAACAAAAATTAAACTCTACAGCAAAATTAACACTGGCATAATTTTTCAGAAGTGAAATCTTAAATCAAGGAGGGGGGAAAGATCTAAAAGTTGGATGAATTTAAAGTTGGAAAAATAAATGAAAGTAAAAAATGTCATAAAATAAATAAATTTAACTTCCAAGATCCATTATTATACAGAACAGCATAAATCTATCAGAACTACTTTAGTTAAATAGCATAGAATATAATCAAAATATTAAACATTTTGAATATAATTAACATACATAGAATTAATATAATAAACAGAAATTTAAGATAAAAATAAAGAAAATTATATTTTAGATTTCTGTGCTAATAACTCCAATTTTTATGACTAATATTTTTTGATGATACAAGATCTAAATCAAAAACAAAAAAAATTAATAACATAAGTTAATAAATTTTAGTTTGATAATATTCATTTTTTAATTCAAAAATGAACATTAAATTTTATCATATTAAAAATAAAGTTTTCAAAATATTTTCGGTTACAAGATGTATTGATGATCTATCACCCATGGTGATATTGGCTCTTGAGGGCAGAGTGATTTTAATTGCCTATTCAGAACTCAGCCTAACATTTTACATGTGTTAGACAACTAGGACAAAAATAAATCTATACTTGAACTAGTTATTAATACTAGCATTACAACATTTCTCATAAACTCATATTTCTGTATACTGTAATTTCAATTGGAGATCATTTTGACAGATTATCCCAAATTGGGGGGGGGGGGAATACAAATTTTGCTAACATTTAAAATTTTATCTTAGATAACACTATTTGCCTGTTAAATAAGAAAATGTAACAAAAACACCCATACCTAGGATAATTTAACAAAAATAGTCCAGTCATTCTAGATGTTTTTATTTTTGTTTACATTTATTTACATTTTTCTCCATGAAATAAATTTAAAGTATTGAATAAATGTATTGCTTCTATTAGATTTGTCAGGGAACACAGATTTGTGATTTTTTAAAAGCTTTTATTTAACTTACAATGTATGTATGTATGTATGTATGTATGTAATTTGTTCGGGTGGAATCTTGCAACTCAATTTTGAAGCTGATATCTTCCTCCCATTGAGCTGAAATTTTGTATACACGTTTAGTTTGGATGACAATGCATGTTTTGACCATTTATATTCCGATATTGCAATTAATTAAAAAGATATTAATTAAAAACGTTAAACTAGTTTTGGGCGCCAACTTGGATATATCTGCATTGTTGTAATAATTTTATTGTTACAACAATGACAAAAGTTGGCGTCGAAAATCGGTTTTCAGCCAAACTGGAATTTCATAACGTTGCGCTATTGACAGTATTAATTAACTTTGTCTAAAAAATAATTACATTTCTACAACGTAAAAACAATCTAATTTCTACAACGTATGCAATTTTTTTACAAATTTCTATCTATTTCCTTGGATTTAAATTCAAAACAAAAAAGTAGAGCTATTTTTCAAGTAGATTGGTACATTGTATACCTTTCTCAACGCTGCCAAGTTAAACTGAGATGGAGTATTGAAGAAATTCTTTAAATAATTTATCTAACTTTAATCTATGAAACTCAGACAAAAAATAATTACAGAATCGGAAAGATCATTTTTTTAATGTATCTTACCCATCAAAAAGGAATCCGCTAGGAAAACAATAAGAGAAAAATATTATCTAGAAATGCAATATATTTTCGATTAAAAAAATAATTTTACAATAAAATGAAGTAATTTTTTAAAGAAATTTTCTAATTTTAAGCCTACGAGTAATTTAAATATACCTCATTTTATCACCAGTAATCTAAACACACACTACGACATGTGTCCTTAAATTTAATTACAAATAGAATCTGTTAATTTTATTTGAATTTAATTATTGATTTTTTCAAAATCAAGTTTCTAAAGATGATCTGAGCAATTAAAAAAAATAGATTCTTACGTAGAAGATATTCAATGTCCAGCAAAAAATTATCATTATTTGATAAAACTTTCTTTTTTGATTACAAAATGCGTTTTTAGTCTTAAGCATTTTATTGATTAATACAAATATTTAAATGCCTTTTGAAGTTTTTAATAAACAATTAAATTTTCTTCTAATATGTTAGAGAAATACATCCCTTATCTTCAAAATATTTCAAATAAATAATATATTCTTTAAGTTTTTCAAAAATAGTCAAAATTTTAATTAAACATTTAATAACTTTGTCATTTATGAAGATAATCTCACTAAACCTTTTTTTTTCGTGTGTAGAACAATGTTAGCCAAAATCTGCATGAAGATTGAAAAAATTGCTTAAAAATTACGGATTTAAAAAAATTGTGTTTTTAGTCTAATACCATTTTGCGAGAATTAATTCAGCTAAACCAGGGATGGCGAACCAGCGTTCAATGAGTTGAACAGGCTGAGAAACCTGTCCAGCGATAACTAAAAAGTAAAAAATAAATTAAATGTAAAAAAACTTTTTTAAGAACAAGCTTTTATTTAAACGCGCTAAAAAGAATAAAATAAACTTTTCCTTTAAAACTTTTTTTACTATCAACTTATAACGTCATTACACAATTTATATGATATAAAAGCTTGTCGCGAGATTTACCTGTGTAGATAAACAAGTAAAATAAATAACTTGACCTGATTGATTTTGGTTTTTAAAAATTCAAACTAAGTAAATATGAGTACTTAAATATTGCGACAAGCTTTTATATCATATAAATTGTGTAATGACGTTATAAGTTGATAGTAAAAAAAGTTTTAAAGGAAAAGTTTATTTTATTCTTTTTAGCGCGTTTAAATAAAAGCTTGTTCTTAAAAAAGTTTTTTTACATTTAATTTATTTTATATATTTTATCAAATTTTCTGTTATTTTCTTAAGCATTCAAAGTTTTATTGTCTTTGCATACATTTATTTGATATTGTTTACATTTATGGAAAAATATGTCCCAAGCATCAATTCTTCATGGGTAGAAACTGAAGATTTGGAAAGTTTTAAGAAAAGCTCTTCAGCCACATCAGAAAAAAATCCTAATGGCTGTTTTTATATCTAATTGCCTCCTAGTAAAGTATCCATTCATTTACAGCAGCCATATCAAGAATATTTAA
>BMAO01024168.1:0-85225 GCA_019973975.1 Trichonephila clavata
AAAAAAAAACAATTGGACAATTTTTACATAACCCGAGATAATAATCAAAAATATCAATAAACATTTACATTATTTGATTTTTTTGTTAACGTTACACTGATACAAAACAAGGACTATTGGTTAAGGAATTGATTATTTTGAATCTCGGTCAAGTGACGACGAATGCTTTTCCACACACACGCATGCATTTTTGTGTTTCATCGCACATGGGGACAAAAACATTTATTTTCTTTCTTAAATAATAGATAAAAGACCAAATGCGAATAGCTAAAACTTAATTAAATTTTTTTTTATTAGAATTATCTGTTTTCGATTCCATGAATTGCCTCTGTTGCTTGTTTAGTTTTTAGATACAATGTTTTTACACGTCTTATTATATTCTTTTTTTAAAAAAATTATCAGAAAGGGGCAATATTTTCATAAATCGTACCCAAAATCTAAAAACTCAGACTGATCATCTTTTTGTTCGTTCACAGACTTTACAACAATCAATGGTTTTCCAGATGAATCTTTTTCGTGTTTCCAATATCATACTAAAAGATTTTAGAAAATGGGTGGGGAGAAAAGATCCAAGATGAATTGACGAAAGAATGGCTGCGGCGAAAGAGAATCCATTGAAACGCGGAATGAAAACAAAGCGAGCGTTTCTTTCCTCTAGAGCCAATGGTGGGGAAAAAAATCGCCTTTTATCATTTCCCTTCGAATACCTTTTAGCGCTGTGTTAGCAAACTTTATTAAGGTGTCTTGCAGTCCATTCTGTATTTACATGAGCAAAGGAGATTCTCAGCTAAGAGAAGGAGTGACTTCACTCTTCACCTTCACTTTAAAGAGAAAAGTAAATGGGGGCTCGCGAATGCTGGTGAAGAATGTTTCTTGTATATTAAAAGAATTTCTGTTATGTTTATAAAAAATTTCTTCTTCGTATTCCCTTTCAAACACGGTTGAAGATTGCGCGTGTGCGTGCGTATATATATGCACACACAATTTATAAAGCATGGTATAATACTAAGTCTAACATTGCATTTTGAGATCATATCCGCTTTTTCGGATTATCATTTCGTTTTCACTTCTCAAGTCGTTATTGCCTTGCCAATCCTTATTCTTTATCGAATATTTTAAAGAATCTAAATTCCTGCCTTCAAGGAAAAATCCCCACCTTCCCCACTAAGAAAATCATCCCGGATGAGAAGTATTTCGGTACCAAGGACACACTACATCTCGTAAATACAGTACAACTAATAATCTCACTATAAGAATTAAAAATATGCGCAAACCAAAGATAAAAAGAAAAAAAAATATCAGTGCCCGTACAGCGTACGGACAAACCAGTTGTGGCCAGCTTTCGGTAGCCCACACAGTGTAAGGGCAAACCATTGAAGAGGTGAAACGTATAAGCTTTAAAATAGATTCCTTACAATATGCAATCACTCGTAGAAATTAAATTTTTCATTTTCCTCGTAAGTTGAATATGCTAATATACAACTACATTATATTTGTAGTTGAATAAGTAGTTTGTAGATATAAAATGTATATGATTCCTATTACTGAATACATTTCATAGAAGAGGCATATAACAAGACATTTTGATAAATTTAAACATAGTGCCCTTCAACGGATTATTTATGCCACTCTTGGAAATCACACGAGGACTATTGGCGACACACCTTGTAATTTTAAACCACGCCAATTGCTGAAGACAACATCTCAACTAGCTTCCTACTTTCCAAATTTCCATACTTTGACAACGCGAATTTTTTTTACCCTCGATAGTTTTCATGTCTATAAATTTCGTGACATGGCACGCTTTTAGGGGTACCTGGACATAAAATCCATGATTTGATAGAAACAATGACAACTACGAGTATGTAACGATAACCGTAGTGCCCCCAAAAAAAACCACACAAAAATTTTAATTCCTACCAGAAATCAATTTAGTTTGCTAAACATCAAAAAAAAAATATGTGTCATCTACATTGAAAACGAGGATAGGAAATTAATAAGCATCTTAACAAAGAAAATCGTGTGAATATCTCTGATATATAATCTACAAATTATCTGCTAACAATCCTCACATTACGATGCTACTAGTGCTGTGGTAGCCTAGTGGCGATGGTCACGAACTCATGGCCGGTGTTGTCACGGGTTCGAGTTCTGATGTCTCGGAAGACCTGATGTGTATATTAACTGTTGCATGTTAAATACTTTGTGATAAAGTTATCACTTTGGTAGAGTGTTGGAATTAGGAGAGTAGGGGGCCGCGTTTCAGGTATCGTCTTTGTTACTTGAACGTTATTTAAAAACTACGAAGCCTGTTGCCCAAAGCCCTCTTGTAGGGTTAAGTTCGACGTTAATAAACACTTAGTCACTAATTGCTGCTAAATAATTGCTACTAATACAACAACAAATAAATTACACAAAAATTATCATCCGGTATTAATTTTAAGGTATCCGACTGGTTGCGAAAACTTTTTTTAAAAAAATGGAGATATGTGGATTTTTTGTTGTTTTTAGATTTTTTTAGTACATTTAAAAAGGAGAAAAATAAATTATATACTATAACTAAAATGGGAAAACTGGGTAAAAATTGACAAAAATCAACATAAACGCGGACCATCCTGTACGAAAGGTTTATGAACAAATTTTCAATTTTGATGCGTTGCTATGTTATTAATTGTCTAAATAACTTTCAATATATAAGAGATATTTTAATTTTTACAAAAACTAGAGAGCAATTTATCTCAGTTACTATATGAAATTGTTTAAGAAAACAGTAATTATATTCACATAAGGGACTGTAAATTTTGTAATAAAACAGTGATTGATAAGTCTGAAGGTTAAAACACTTCCACTATTATACAGAACTTACATTAAAAATTTCAGTTAATTATTTTCAAAATTGTTTTAGCAATCGCTGACCCCATTTGGTTATTTTCGTAAAATCACATTTTGAGTAAAAGGCGTTTTAAAGTGTGACATCTTGCTTAAAGTAATGGCATCTGCTTTTACTAAAACACTTGTAGTTTAGTGAACGGAAATTGATAAACTTGATATTTTTATAAAACTAATAACATGGCCTATAAAATAAAATCACTAAAAAAATTGTCAATTTTTGTCAAAATTCACAATTTTAGGGCAGTCGGATACCTTAAGTTTGTCCAATGTATAAACTTCTCGATTATTTTATGTTGAAATGATAGACTTTTTACACTTCATTAATATTAACGTCACACTATAAAACTGCACCAGGGCTACTACGCCATTTTAACCCATGATCATTTGACGAGAAGAACATCTTCTCTGGCATCCCTTTCTCCTAACGATAACACCATTTTTTAACAATTCATATACTATTACAATTAGGAGTCGTCCTCCCTATTCCTGTTCCTCACGCCTTTTTTTTCCTGACACGACGCTGTGCTTGATGCATCACATCAATTTCCGAATGGGAAAATATTCAAGAGTGGTCCACGATTTCCCCTTTATCAAGAAGCACTGAAGGGGGGATTGCTGAACCGTGTCACGGTTCTAGAACTGATGAAAAGTGTTTCGCACCTCCCGTATTCCCTTGAGGTGGTGAAATTTTTTTTAAAAATAACCGGAATGGAGGGTTTCAGAGTTACAAATCTTTCAGAACACTAGGCTATTCAATTACGGAAAGAAGGGAGCGTAATAAAAAGAAATTTACTAACTATGTTCTGATTAGAAGTGAAAGGAAGGCCAAATGGATGATACATTATGGACATTCTTTGTGCAAGGATTTTAAATACAATATCGAAAGATTTGTGATAACGGTCGGTTCCTGCACGACTTCTGAACCCTCTTGTCTACCTGTAAACCCGGCTAGATGTGTGAGAGAAACTGAATGATCCACAGACATGATTTTAATCTAATCAATTTATTAATCCCAATAATCAATCAGACACAAAACAAATCTAATTAAAGTAGATAATTAAACAGTAGAGCGTGAAAGGGGAGATTCTATAACACGGGGATACTACTACATACCCTCAACTGAATCTAGGATAGCTTAAATACGCTCAAATATAACTACGTCGCACACTAATAAGCGAACTTCTACTTAATCAAGCTCACAATACCTGTACTTTTTATGCATCGGATCCTACACTGGAATCTTTCAGGTGATCTCTCTCGGCTTGATCAATGTTGTTGGATCCACTGGTGTAATCCGTTTTCCTGGACAACTCCAAGATCTCTTAATAGTTCCACTATCTTTCAGTCTTCAACTAACAAAATAACTCGCAAACTCTTTGCTAACTCCTACTTGGCTACTCAAAAACTCGCGAAAACAGAATTTATATAATATACTTCATTTACATAATCACGCTTTCTTGGTCGGCGAAAGAGGGTTGAAATAAATATTTTCCTAAAAGAGTCATGAAGGGTTTAATAGCGCCGCGTATAGATCCGTCACAGACTTACTCCCTTGCATTAATTGTTTTTACAATACGAGTGCAGTGATGATTTCCTTCTAATTTTTTAAAATATTAATACAGGGCGATTAATTGGCAGGCCTACAAACTTGCAGGGTGTGTAGGGGGTACCTGTGTACCCCTACATGACTCGGAATCACATAGAAATGCAGGGTCACAAAACCCGCAGTGGCAAGCTATGGGGGCAAAGAAGCAGATATAAAGAGTATAAACAGTAACACATTACTCAGCATAATACCCATGAGTGGGCTTTGGAGAACCCTCATCATACGCAACCACGTTCCGCCCAATAGCGTTTCTCCGCCAATGTCTGGAAAGACATTCTAGAAGACTACCTCATTGGACCGTACCTTCTACCCAGTACTTTGGATGGTAGAGTATATCTGATCTTCTTGCAACGTGTCCCACCCAAACTTCTTGACGCATCACATGTTGCTCCATCGTTGCGTCGCTCTATGTGTTACTAGACAGGTTGCTCTAGAGACAATTGATGGCATCCATCATATGGCATTAAAAATCTAAACTGATGGCAGCATGGGCAATGGTGGTATTTCCGAAAGCGGCATGCACATTGAGACACCTGATAGTACATTTGACATCAAGATTAGGAATATTAACTACTGTTCTCTTCTTAGATCTGAACTTATTGCAATTTATAACAGATTGCAATTTATTGGCACTGCTTCTGACCTTATCTTCAGGGACATTTGGATTTTAACTGACATCTATACAACACCTTTCTCGTTGGACAACTGTTGGGGATATTACAAGCCTAAATATTCTGGCTGTTCTGGTTCGACTTTCTTTTAGATACTGTATGTACTTTCAATGGGTCCCCCCCCCCCATATTGGATTGAATAGTAACGAGAGATAGCTGACACTTTGCTGGGTGATACTTGTCTAACTTTTGCTGAACTCGCTCCTATTAAAAGGTTAGAATTGAATGCATTTTGAAGAATACCCCCTGCTCACCCTTGTTATTTTGGGGGAAAACCTCGTTGGTGTCACCAACTTAATATTCCTAGGTATCAGCAGACGGCTCTGTCGCGCTTTTTTTAGTGGCCACATCAAATCTCTGACTTTTCAACATGGCCGGAAAGTCTTCCCAGAATGTGATAGGTGCGAGGCTGATCAGGCCTCTCCCAGTCATATTCTGTATTGTTTGAGTTTTTCATATGACGAGGTTTTAGGAAATCCTATCTTATTTCAGGATTTTTTGGAGATCTTTGGTTTTATAGAGATGGTGTAGCTGTAAGAAACAGCAACAACATGTGTTACCAGAATGACAAAAGCTCCTCCACATTACGGAATTCACGTCAATCAAAAATACCTCAACGTAACCTTTGAACAGTGGAGAATAGATCGTGGTGGCCTGGTTCAATGGCCCGCCAGATCACTGGTACTATCATGCATGGACTTCTTTTGGGGTCACTTGAATAGTTAGGTGTACGCGAGGTCATTTCCTTCAGTTGACCTCATCGTTCGAATATCTGTAGCTGCTGGGAGGATTCTTGACGTGCCAAGAATCTTCCAGAATGTAAGGAATTCCATGCAGCTCTTCCGTAAGATCTGCTAGACTATTTCTGGTTGTAATTACATACACTTATTTTTGTACAAGCTTTCAATAAAATGTTTTCTGACCTATTTGTGTATGATGCTTCTGCTCTTTTGTTTTCTACTTTTTTGTATTATAGCTCTTAACTGTGGCATTGGCGACCCTGCATTCCTATGTAATTCTGAGCCGTCTCTGTAGCCCCTACAAACCTTTCAAGTTTGCCGATCTAGTAAAGAATCACCGTGCGCATACACGTATGTGTGGGTGTGCATGGAGTTACTGCACGGTATTCATCTAGGGTGGATAAAATATGACACGAGAGAAAGAGAGATCTTTGACACACAAATAGGTTTTCCATCAGACAAAATTATTTTCATTTTCAACGTTTTAGTTCCCGTTTTATTTGGTTTTTACTTCTCTAGTATTGTGTATAGACTTTACTCCTTCCTCCACTTTAAAATGTGTGACAGACCATATAGCACCATTCAACATATGCCTCCGATACTCTAAGCAAAAACAAATAAGACATATCCATAATCTGAGAATGTTATCTTTACTATTCTTTACAATAATGGAGTTTGAGATATTGTCTAGAGTGTGTTGTATAACTTTTTGCAACACCTTGCCTGGTTGTGTAATATAGGTATTAAAACCATTAGTAATAGTTCTGAATTTAATTGGACACTTATGAAATTTTGGTGTAAGAAAAATATAAGGAAATTTTATATTCTTTGTATATAAATCTAGTTTTTTATAAAAAGCTGAAATACGGTTACTGATTTCTCTATTGCTGCTATTAGATTTAATAAACGCATTATTGTTTTGAAACTGTTTGTTAAGTATAAAGTTATAAAACCATTTGCAAATGATTGCATAGTTGCCCTGAAATTTATCTACATATACAATATTGAAATCTTTTTGAAGATTTGAAATTTGTTGTTTTATATCTTTATAAGAAATATTTTTATCAGTTTTATAGTTAAGATTAAGTAACTCACTCAAAACTTTGCATTTAAACTCATTGAATGCTTCGAAAGGAAAGTTGTATTTAATTGCTATTTTTGTAATGAAGTTATTAATATCTTTAGAAATGTGTGCTTTAATAGCTTTATTATTATTAGAACGCATAATTCTAAAGCCAGTACCCTTAACCATTAATTCTCTGAGAGTTTTATCTTTAATAATATTTAAATTACCAGATATGACATGTTTATGATAATCATCAATGAAATCTTCATAATTATGACAATTACATACAATATTATTATGTTGCAAATTAATAGAATTGTAGTTAAAGATGGATCTACCAATTTTCTTATTATATTTAAATGCCTTTTTAATGTTAATGTTTTTTACTGGGAAAAATTGAATATACTTCTCAAACACTTTAGTAAAGTTTACATGATTATAGGATTTATTCATGAAAAGGATGTTACAGTATTCAGTTGTAGAATTTAAAACATGGCATATGCAAGGTAAAAGTGTTAAATCTTTGCATAGCTTTGATTTTGAAGACTTATTCAACTCTATTGATATAGAGGATATGATTAAAGTACTTAGAAATGTTTATACTAAATATTCATTAAATAAATTGATAAACTATGATAAATATAATATTATTATACAATTTGTTTTGAAAGAAAATTACATATTTCATAATGACTCATATTATCAACAAATTAAAGGTCTGCCACAGGGTGGCCCAGCTAGTAATAGTCTGGCTAATATCTATTTACACTATTACGAGAATGAAAAAATTGATACAGACTCTAGTTACTTTTTTAGATACATCGATGATCTAATTATTTTCAGTAATAAAGTTGACTTTACTCCTATATTTGATTATTATCCAACCTACCTGTGAAACTATTAAAAACCAATTGCAATATAGAGTCAGCAAATTTCCTTGATCTAGAATTAAAAGTTGAAAATAATATGCTAAAAAGTAATATTTTTGATAAAAGAGACTCTTTTGATTTTAATGTTATAAAAATGCCATATTGGAATAGTACACTTCACATTTCAATTTTTAGAAATATCATTCTAAACTATATAAAAAGAAATAATGATTTAGTATCTGAAGAAGTATTGAGAATTAATAATTATAAAAAATTCTTTCAAAGTTGCCTAGACTATAACTATCCAGCTAATTTTATTTATAAATATATGTCATCAAAGTTATAGCTATTTAATTATTTTTATTTTAAGTATTCATTTCTATTTATTTTATAGTATATAATTTTATTGTTATATTTCTTAATATATTTAGTCTATAGTATATAATATTCTTGATATATGCTTATATTAAGTTTAGTTACTATAAATATACATAGATGGCGCCTTTATTCTTAGTATTGCTGTGTTTTTTTTTGATGCAGTGAGTCAGTACATTGTGGAATCTGTATACATCGGGTAAGATTAGAGTTTCTTTGCTCATTTACATTATTGTTAATTATGGTTATATTCATTATTAACCTCTCTTGCAAATATTTTTGTTTATACATATTTATATTTGTCTATTTCTTCCGGATTCCTATGGTAATTTAATATTGCAATTTCTATTCTATTGCTGTTATATTCACCCACGTGGGTTTTAGGCTTTTGCCTTAGTTTATACTGGAAACTATTATGTAGAAACAATTTCTGCTGCAGGAGAAGGTTGAGATCTCAAAAAACAATGTTTAATCCTGTTTCACTGTCCTAAACCAGTGACAGCTCGAGAAATCATAATAGTTTTCCCCGCTAGATACATTTTTTTGGGTTGTCATGGTTCCATGTTCTTGGTTCTTCCGGTCTGATCTTAGGATGCTTGGGATTTATTAGTCTTCTTTTGAATTATTTACTGCTATATATATATATATATATTATGTTCAATCCTGGTGAAAGCAAGCGGGAATTGCATTCTCAATAAAGTTGAGAGTTTATTAGTTTATCGATCAATTTATTGCTAATAATAGCCTTAGTGGCTTAAAAAATTATACATTTTTAAAATAACTAATGTCATTATGAAATACTTCAAGTTAAATTTTTGTCGTTAAATAATATTTGTTAATTACAGTCCAGATACAAAGTTAGGCTTAGGAAATGTTGGTATTGTTAACGTACAAAATGCAATAAACCAAATCCCTGTCGATTCGGCCAAATGGGTAAGAAGACCTAAGCGCGGATTTTTCTCCTGTCATTTAATCCTCCTCTCTTTCATCTAAACGCACTCTTTCGATTAGATAGGGGGTGTCAGCGAGAGATGCCTGCGTGGAATTAAGGGAAAACAGTCACGCCTTTGATGGATTACAGGGACGATCCCTCCGATACTTCAATTAGACATTCACCCCTCCCCATCCCCTCCTTTGTATTCGAAGTAGAGAGACTGGATCAGAATTGATGATGAGAAAAGCTCTCGGTAAGACACTTTGTACTGGAGTGCCTGGAGCAAAAAGTTAAGTTAGTGGTTTCCTTAATTAGCTCCAATAAATTAAGCGCATATGTAATTTAGTGAATTAAAATATTTGTGTTCTCTCTCAAGCTCTGATGTTTAATAAAGACGCCTTTTTATAAAAGAGGGCGGAATATGTTGTTGTTGTTACATTAGCACCTGATCAGCAAAGGCAAGATCAACTTCTACAAAATTCATCATGGGAAATGGATAAGTGACGCCTGTCGTTAGCCGTAGCTTCAAACACCACACAGGTGGCATTACGATTTAGCCCGTTTCCACCCCAACTTTAAGGGAGAACACCCTGGGGGTGGTCAGGGGCCTCCCAGCCCTTTTTCCCTCGCAAATTTGCAAGTGGGAAAAGCGATTTAAATCATTTGAATATAATCATATTTATTAATGGAAAACGGATTTATTAACGAACAATGAAAAAATCAGAGTATATACACAAACATATAATAACAGATTATTTACGATAGTGTAAAGGTCACTCTTTGCAAACAAGCTTTACAACGTTCTTGAGCAACGTCTTTCTAAACAGTTCCACAAATAGAAACTCAAATTTTCTCTCGTCGCAGTTAACTGAACTCTTGTGAACTGACTGGACCTTTGGCTCAAAGGTCCCTTATATAGCCTCATGAAAATTTCCAGAACGGTCGATCAAAGAGACTTTTCAATTGTTTCTTGTCGGTATTATTATTGCGACAAATTTTCGCGAGGGGTGATAAAATTGACATTCTGGTGACCCTTACGCGTTTTCTAGGGCTATCAAAATCGTATTCTTCACGTTCATGCTGGGAAACTAATTTCACCTACAAATCTCAATTTTCTCATGAGCTACTGCGGGGAAAACAACATATGTGGTCAATTTTAAAATACTTCGATATATACGCTTCAAATTTTCTAATTAATTAACTAAACGAATCAACGGAGAACAGTATTATAACCTGTTCGATTGTAAAATTAATATATGCTCGTGCAAGAATTACATGATAGGATCTAAATATATAGGAATAGAAATTTTATTATATTTTAAATTTCCATAGTATTTTCAGATCTCTCTATATGTAAATGTACTGTATGTTTAATAACTAGTGTGTTCCTTCTTTCAAATTTAAAAACTTTAAAATCTATGTATACACTAATTCCAAATAATTAAATCTAACTTTTTAAAATATAATCACGCGAGAAAGCACTAAATATCAGAAAATATAACTATTAACATAATCTTTAACTGAAGTTTAATTAGCAAATATTTTAAAGTTGTCTTACGGATTTATGTAAAAAGTATTTACAAAAATACGAGTATATTAGTATTCTCAATTCTTTAATGATTTTATTTCTTTGTATTTATTTTTTGGTTTAAATAAATAAATTAACTGTGATAAAAAAATTTGCAAGCTAAATTATTCAAATATTAAAAATAAATCAGTAAAGTAAACTTATCTAGAAATAAGAGTTTCGGTACATTTATATATTTTTCCGATTTAAACTGCCGAAATTTTTCTTACGAATCTATCAACAGAAGGATGAAGAGAAAATAGTGTAACGGTAGTTTAAAGAAAGCAATTTAAGCAAAGTTGCTCCAAGAAAAGAACCAATTTAAAACTTTTGAAGAAATCAAAAAACTTTAAAGAAAGAACAAAGAATCAATTTAAAGGATCCAAAATCTAAACTATTTACCAATTTTTTAACCCTAAGGTTATATGGTAGGAGAAATAGATGAAGAGAGAGAGAAAACATTAAGTTGGAGGAAAAAATCTCTCAAAACAGAAAAAAATATTTTCTAAAAAAATATATAAATCATAAAAATTTCTCAGTAGAAAAATACATCTTGGGTTAAAAAAACAAATGAAAAAGTAAAATAGCATGGAAAACAAAGATTCGAAATAGCTTTGTAAGTCTTTTTTCCCTTCTGAAAACGCTATTGTAATAAAAGTATCTGTCTCCAGGTATTCCTAATAGAGCAGTAAATGTAAGTTTTCGAAAACATGCTATTTTAATCGTAAAATTCAAACAGCACAAATAAAAACGATTTTTTCCCTTTTTTAGGGAGGGAGGAGACATTATTCTTTTTTTCAACAGTAGGTAGTACGTTTGCTCATTTTACAATTTTCCCAGATCTTTTTTATTTCATTTACAATTTTTCTTTGAGTAATATTTATGTCTGGTGAGAGTAAAAGTTTTAGCCTATGAGATTGTTTCTGCAAATGCTATTTTTAATTTTAAATGTATTTTCTACAAATAAATTCCGTTGAGAAAACAATGCATTACCAAAGAGGGAAAAATATAATTTAAGCACAGGGGAATTATTTTCGGATTATTGAAGCACACACTTACGATACAGTTTTTAGTAACTTTAGGGAGAGAATTTTTTTTATTTGTGCCTTCTTATTATATGTCCCTAGAAAGAAATTATTTTCAGCTGTTATATAAGTTCTGAAGAAGAACATAAATGTGGGTGAATATAAAATGGCATGAAGTGAATCCACTAATAATCTTATGCAGATAATTTTTTTCGAAATTCGTTAAACAATAAAAGTCACTTGAAGATTATTTAGTAAAGAAAGTAAACACCATTTCAATATGACATTACCTAAAATCCATATTATATTGAGAATACAATGGTCTTCAGATATCTCTCATACCTTTCACTCAAATTTTTGTAAACAAATAGCGTTAACTGCATATCCATATATAATATGATTTCCCTATTCAAGGGATTTTTTCAATAATTTAAAACTTTTATTTTTCATAAAGCAAAAAAAAAGTTGTATAAAAATAATGATTGTGTCAAGTCTCATATTCATTAGTTGACAAATGATGCACTAGAGTACTGTTTCTTACATTTTATGACAGATAAATGAATTATTAATTTGGTTGAACGTTCGTGAACATAAAAATAGAAATATTTCTAAAAAATTTCAGTTGAAATTTAAAAAGTGACGCTGGTTGTTGTGACTGAAATAAATATATATTGTAAAGCGTGTAGAAATTTTAAAATACGGATGCATGCTTCGGAGTATTACCTGAAAATATAACCATTGATGATGATATATATATTATCAATGGTTATATTTTCAGATTATACATATATATTTAATAGTTATATATATATATATATATATATACAGATGTATTACATCCCTCGAAATATGTTTATTCAGAATAGTGCAACGAAGTGCAAGAGTTACTTGTATTAATATAAATACAGGGACACACTTAGCAACATTAGCTATCCATTTATGCATGAGGAAATTTCTAAATCCTTCATTTGGAAGAAATGGTTTATTTTCCTTAATATATTTAAATTTCACTTTTCTGCAAGAAAATTTAATGAAAAAAAGCGACGTTTTAAATTTAAAAAAATAGTTCATATAATTATAATAAATTAATAAATTATTAAACTAATAGCATTAATAAAGGATTAATTAACGCATAGTAAAAATTATGACAATGCAAATAAATATATAACAATAATATCCTTCCCAGTTTTCTTTGTTTGATGTAAATATACTAGTGAAATCGAATCTATTTCTTACGTCCATAAAGTACAAATAATTAAATATAAATATATTGACTGAAATTCTATGACCTCGACGAATACGTAAAATGTAAAGACGGTGCTAAATATTGTGGTATGTGAAGATGCTTGGAAGGGGTATTTATTTGAACCACCGACCTACCGGTCCTCTGCTGCACTGTACATGCCTTAGACCAGAGTTCTTTAAACTAAGGCTACCGATCCCTGATGGGATCGTGTGACTTGCAGTTGGAGTTACCAAAAATTTTATGATTTTTGATATAGCTTTTTACATTTTTATGTAAACATTTTTATGTTCATCATTAATAAAAATAGTAATTTAATTGTTGATTTGTATTCCTATTGGAAAAATACAATAGATAATGTCTTGATTTATTTAAATTCTTATTGGAGCATCAATCAGATCTAAATAATTTTGAAGAAATACTTCGAAGATGTCGACTATTATTCTAAGATTTAATAACATAATTAAAACTAATCAAGCGCATCCTTCCCATTGATATTTAAATTTTTCATATTTCGTTGTTAATAATAGGCTCAAAAGTGAACCCAAAACGACTACACTTAATAAAAAGCAAATTGTAGCTTATTTATAAGTTACAATGTAATTACATTATATTTATTTTTTTATTTTGCTATTTAAAATTCAATATTGTTATATTCAAAATATAAACTTATTGTCTATGTGTATTACTTCAAAAAATTATATGCTACAAATAAAACATATATAGAAGTACCCAAGCGTATGTGTGCAATGCATATAGGGTCGCACAAATATTTTGCACAAAAAATGGGGTCGCCTCCCAGGAAAGTTAAAGAATCCCTTAGAGGACTGAGATGAAAAAGAATTTCTATTCAAGTCAGTCGTTAAGGGCTCTTATCCTGTCATTTGTTGACTGCAACTTACAGAAGAAGAGCCCGCTGCATATGTAATCAAAAGTGGAAAACTGTCCCCTTGCGCTTACAAAAGTATTTCACAAATATATATGTATATATATATATATTTACGATAATAGCATTTAACGATGCCTTTTTTTATTTGGCGAAAGTTGTCAATGATATACGTTAATGAACACATTTTTTTCTTATCTGAGGCATATGTTTTCACGGAATTTTCAATATTTTTAGTAAGACAGTAATTCTTAACTATTTTTCTACTTTTAAAACAGCACTTCGGAGCATACTTCAAGCTGTAGCATACTTTAAACTTCGACGCCGCGTCAACGTGAAGACTTTAATCCATTATAGATTTAACATTCATCAGCCTCTTTGCATTTATTTGAATTGGTTTTGCTCTTCGTCACATATTTTCAAGTTGTATAAGGAGGAATGAAGATGAATCTCGTAATTTTGAGCCTTGGACAAAACTGGAGGTGAAGAATATCTGGAGAATGTGGTGACACCTCATATATCGATCTTGGACATCGGTCAAATTCTAGTTTGAACATCGGTCGAATTCTAGTTTGGACATCGGTCAAATAGCGAGGACGATATACTTGAGGTAACACTCCGCTCCCCAGATTTCTACACACACCAACAAGATTTAACGCCTCGACAGATTTAACGCGCACAGCCCTTTTTAAAAGGCGTGAGTGAGTGATTGTTAACGTCGCAATATTCAGCTACTCGAGAGCTTTTGGCGACAGGCATCATTTTGAACCATGGTCAAGCGACAAGGATGACACCTGAGCTGGCATCTCCTCTCTTAACTGCCAAACTACTGCAACAGGAAGACTTAAAGAGCAACGGCACCCTCTGCTCGGTGGGTCTTAAATGGAACTAGGCTCGAGCCCAGGCAACGATTCGAACTTACGACATGCCACAGCCGTTAGTTCGTTTCTTTGATCACTAGGCTATCTACTATTACAAGGCACTAGGACTCAAACTCATTCCACGACAACTTCGGCTTTGATTTCGAGATCATAATCGCAAGTCTACCTTGGCAGCATAAAAAATAAATTCACAAGCATAACATTTTAAAATTATAATTATGTCCAAATTTCCAAATCTCCTAATCTAAAACAGGAATGACCAATTCAATAATTCGCCCGCCCTTTAAAGGTTCCCGTACTAATGGCTCCGCCGAAAAGACAAAATATAATCTTCCCAATGTAATTGTAACATGTCTTTTAAACACAAAGAATCATTCCAGCAATTAAAAGTATCCTCAAAGAGCACGCAGTGATCTAATCTGTCCCATGCAATCCCCTGATCTCTTCTCTCCTGCCTTTCCCCAGGGACCAATAAGAGCAGAGTATTAAAATCCGTGGTATTCAACCCCTACGTGTAATGACTAGGCGATTAGAGAGAAGCTAATTATGCTAAAGAAAAATATTTACGTCCAAAATAAGTAAACGATTAGTCAGCAACACGAAAAAGGCTGTGAAAGAGAGTCTGATGTCTGTAGATTTTAGATTTATTGTACTCATTAATTTGAAAGAAAATATTCTTCAGGGTTCTCTCTTTTAATTATCTTATACATATATACATTAGCATCTATTGAATTGTTTTATCTCCTTAAAATGCTAAAATAAATTAAGGTGACTGACTGCGTTCGGAACGGTGGTTTTCAAAAATCGCATAAATGAATACTTTTTGATACTTAATATTTTCTTGAATTAGAATATGCGTATAAAGAGTTTTTAAAATATCACTTTAATAAAAAAAAAATTCTTAAATGCAATTTTTTGGCAAATAAGTAAAGAAAAAATTACATTTTTTTTTTCAAAACCTTTTTTCTCTCTCGTAAAACTGTAATAGTATTTTGCCTATATATAGACCAGAACTGAACCTAAAATAGGATTTTTGAAATATATTGTTTAGGAGTGAAATTTTAGTTTGGAGTGTGAAGTTTGAAATATATAGATAGAAACGAGTTTTTGACCAAAAAAAAAAACAACCCCTCTTCTTTTAAAGTCTCTGTAAATAAGCCATAGCTATATACAGACAAAACTTTATTATTGTTGTTGTGAATTATGATCTGAGCGGGTGGAGCGTAGTTGACACCACGCTCAGACCCCAAGGGGTCTATTTCGACAGAAACCATATTTAACGGATTCTGTTTGTCTTAATCTTGTTCTTGGCTTCGGCGTACCGGGTGCAGTTGTTTACTAGGATTTTTCTCTGGAATATTAGGTTTTTTCTCTAGAATATTTTTAGTCTAATAATTTAATTTAGCAATTTAATTTGTTGAACATTATTAAGTTTTTTGCTTATGTTTTGTTACCAATAAATCCTGGAAAAAGACAAATTGATTGACACCAGAATACGTTTTATAGCACCGCACACACACGCACCAGTATTTATTAATTGTAGAATCATTTTAATAAAAGAAATTTGTTTTGAAAATAATTTAATGTTTCTTTAGTTATTGTTAAAAAAAATTGCACATTTCAATATTTTTTTCTTGTAATACAATTTTTATAAACAATTTTATAGGTATACTCTAACTCAACTGACGCTAAATATCAAAAATTCATTTAAAAGCTTTCTTCAAAATAAATGCTCCGATAGTCGTCCTCTTAACCCCTTGCAAACGAGACTGCTCTTTCTAGCGCACATGTCAATCCCCCAGATTTCTGGAGAAACTCACCTTGACGCTACAGCGCGCATTTTTCTTTTTGACTGTAAGACGCACGTTCGTTCGTGTTTCGTTTCACTTTGTACAACTATTTTTGTTTTTTATTTTTATTTTTTCCCTCCAATATGGCATCATCGATGGATTTCAACGAAAGTGATACTGAATGAAAATATTCGCTTGAAACTGATGAATACGACAGTGACTCTGATACGAATTAATCTATTTGTCATGAAGAAATGGAACAAAAATGTCAATGCACTTATGTAACGCATGTGCAAAAGATTTTTGTTCCAAGGAACATTTCAAACAATTCCACAAACATTTCCAACTTTAATTCTACTTTCCTATTTTTTCAAATTTTTGTAACTCGGACAATTTGTAATCTAACTTTTGTAACATTATGCAATACCAATAAAAAAAAACCTACCTTATAATGTTTCCTGTGCTGATTACACTGACTGTACACCTAAATAACCCATATATCCAGATGAGGTTACAATGGGATTTTGCCTTATGCGTAGCATGTATCCACTAATAGTTAGATGGTACGCAAGAGGTTCACGGATTTAGGTATAGTGGTTAAATTTACCATTCTTTGAATGAGGTATAAACTAGCATGTTAAGTAAAGTTTTCAGTTTTTTAGGGTTCGGTTTTATAATTTTCTATATTTGATTGATTGTTACAGAAATTTAATTTTAACAATGTTCGAAACAGAACTTTTCAGAGCAATTTGTTTGGAATTGATTTTCTGATAAAAGATAAACGAAATACTAGTTTATACTTTAATTCTCATTTTCTTCGATTCGTTTCTTCCTGTTTAAATTTTTTTACTTACTTTGGGCATTTCTTTCTCCTGGCCATCTTAAACCAAGATGTAAAAACAGAGGTAGCAGTAATAAGGTGGGTTGTGTAGGTACTCATTCGAAACTTTATGCATCCTGGAGGTGTCGTTTTGAGTCCCAAATCCGCAGGAATGGATTCCATAAGAGTACTTTCTGTTTCGATCTCTAAGAAATTGGAAATAAAAAGTTTACCTTTTATAACCCGTTATGAAGCAGCCAGAAACTGACGATATTTTCTCTATTTATAATAAGAAAGAGAAAATCACGAAGAAGGAAAAGAAAAAAATATTCTTTTCGAGACTTTAAGCACACAACAGTAAAATATTTACCATTGAACTGAAATATCTATCATTAATGAAAGAAAAAAGTCTAAAAACAAAAATTGTGATTCCAAAAAATGCGACATATTTTGAAATTTGAAAAAACAACATCATGAATAACCATACAAATCTAAATAAGTTCAGAAGGTAGGAATTAATTGATGTCCCCATTGC
Organism: Trichonephila clavata; assembly: GCA_019973975.1. Lineage (NCBI taxonomy): Eukaryota > Metazoa > Arthropoda > Arachnida > Araneae > Nephilidae > Trichonephila > Trichonephila clavata. Next base: position 17,901 of record BMAO01024168.1, read on the forward strand.
ACGAGCAAACAATTTATTGTGAAAGAGTTTAAAATTATCGTTTTGTAAAACTCAATAAATAAAACAGAACCGAAATCTCCTAGTCTTTAAGAAAAAGATATTCGGATAAAGTATTCTAGAAAGGGCTTACACATTTAAATGCAGATAACGGAAGCAGAGTGGCATTATCAGTTTACGACCCAATAGAAACGAAATTATGAAAAATGATCATGATAAAATTCCGCATGACACATGTATTCTTATAATGAATACAATAAAAATCTTGTTGCATTTGTCGTACATATTATTTTATTTAACGTTGAAAATTATTACGATAAAATATTTTACATAGTACATACTACAATATTTTGTATGGTATATTGCACATATATTTTACATAGTTACATATTTATGAAAAAATATTTTACAGGTAAGTAAAATTCTTTTAAATTTATTTTATTGTTAGCGCCGCCAAATTTTGATATTGTTAAAAAAGTGCAACGTAACAAAAAAAAAATGTTTCATATGAGTGGTTTGGATAAACTAGCTGAGTTTTTTATGTGTTAAAATATTTTTTAAGGAAACGATATAGATAAACAAAATCTAAGCAACAAACGACAAGCGGCGTAGGGTACATATCAGGTCAACCGCGTGTGTAGCCGTTGATGCAAATTTAAACAGAACGGGAATATTGTCACTACATACAACTACTTGTCTAAAATATGACAGTTTAAAAAGTCGTGCATCTGGTCATTAGTTTAATTTAGTGCATCATCTTGAGATTTGAAGTGAATGCAACAAATTTTCCTCAGTTTTGAACAGAAAGCAGTGACATTCTTTACTGTTACGGAGATAAATTACGTTATTTCTTTTGTCTCATATGGCCAAATCAGAAACCAATCCAATTATATCAGACCATTCAACAAAGAACAATAAGGAATCCAAAAGAAAAATTAAAATTTTAATTAAAAATATGACAAGACCAAAAACTAAAAACACGCAAAAATGACACAATTGAGTCCACAAGAAATGAAAAAGTAAAAGTCTAGAAGAAAAGCAAACTTGCGATCAAATTATGAGTCTCCTGGCCATCCCCCAATACAGTAGGATCCAACATAGATCCGAATATTGATAATCTCAAATCATCCCGGGTTCACCCATCTAATCGAGAAAAAAGTGTTTTTATATTTTAAAATGAAATTTTTTTTAAAATTTCTATTGGGCTTCGTGTTGGTGTTTTAACATTGCAGACCTAGTACATTTCCGGAAGCTGATATCTCTTTTTAGTAAAGCACCCTATAGTCGGATAGCAATCACCGCAGGTAATTTTGATGCTGAGTTTCCACCAAAGCTCTGACGATGCAAACCTAGTCCCGGATTTAATTTTGCCGATACCCCCCAAACCTACCCTATACTCTAGGGATCTTTTAAATGCCGTATAATCATAAGACATGGCAACTGTCGAATTTCTGCATCATGAAAATCCACCGACTTGACCCAGGGTCGAACTCGCAACCTTGGGTGCGGAATGCCAGCGACAAACCAACCACGCCACCCAGCCGTCTAAAATGACAATTATAATTTGAATAAATACATCTTTTGCATCATATTCATTACTGATAGTTCGATAGAAAACTAAATTTAAGGCTCCCAATAACCAACCAATTTTAATTCATGATTACAATACCTTTGGAACTTGTACATTAGACCACAAATCCGTAACAGTATATTGAATCAAAAATGTGCTTTCGAAGAGCAGAAAAAATAATTATGTTCAACTTAACCAAAAAAATAATAAAATAAAAACAATTATTCTACATAGCCGGTGAAAAATTGCATTAACTCGTTTTGAACATAAGGAGACAGTTAAAATTACATTTCCCTAATTAGTAAAAATAAAATATTATCCATAAAAAATAAACATAAGAGAAAAAACTAGATAATTTCACACTAAGTACAGTTATTCCGAGAGTTTCTACACTACTAGAAGGAACTGATATGTGCTAACGATGCTTTACATTTCTTTTCAGATTTTTAAAGAAAAGAGGATAAAGCAAGATGTATTTTGTAAAAAGAACTATTTTAGTAAAAATGTAAAAGCTTTATATAGTCTGGAAATCTTTCTTTATGGTATTGTACTCCAATCTTATCAGCGCCTACCTGAATTTGCAGTTTTTTTGTCAACTAATCCACAGGTGAAAACGTTAAATAAAACTGGAGCTTTGATTTTTGTACATTTCATCTTCTTACCCCGCAGCAATTTTTACTCGCTTATGGTAAACTTTTTTTTCAAACCCCAACTCGACGAGAAAACGATGAATGGGTTTGTTATATAGTCAATTTTACAGTATGAAGATGCTTTTATTTTCGTCAGCTCTATTATTTCAAGGAAAAAGCAAATAGTGTTGTTGAATCCTAGAGTGAGATAATAGCCATAGAATGTTTCTAATGCGTATAGAACACGAATAATTAAAAAAAATGGAATACTCTTTTGCATCATTAGCATCTTTTTTATTCGAAGTCTAAGTATATTTTAACTTAATCTTCCAATCAACTAAAGCCAAAGTAAACTAGTTGTTAATCATAAAAGTATAACCTATCTTTGAGCATATATTTACCATATACATATATATATATATATATATATATATAAATAAAAAGTACACTTTATTCAAAAACTTTAAGTAATATGCTTTCATAAAAAGATAGATTTTCAGAAATATTTATCGAAAACAATTTCTCATCCATCTTAGTGAAAAAATGTAAACCGGAATTAATAGTTATTGAAAACTATTCCTGAAATTTAAATTTAGTACATTTAAATTCATTTACAAATACGTATTTAATTTATTCATGGAAACTTCAGCTGTCCTTACGAGAATCATCCATTTTGCAAATTTTCAAAGTTTCCAAAATACGCATTTCAAACTATCCACCTTATTGAATCAAGGAATGCTTATTCAACCATATCCATCCCTATTGACCCAAATAATAGGATTTAAATAATAAGCCTCGCATTATTGATTGACTTCCAGTTTCCCGACTAATTACGATGCCATTTACTAATTGTAGCCTTTTCCATTTTCATGGGCTTCTTAATGATTATCGAACATTCCGGTATTATGAATAGGTTAAAGCTTACCGGTCGGTGATATTCAAAGCAAGTGACCGAGGTCAATATTGGATGCAGATAACAGTTGTATTTCAATCGACTAATTCTGGCAGTTATAGTTCAACGCGTCAAAACCACAATGGTCTCAAAATACACTTACACACACACACACACACACACACACAATATATATATATATATATATATATATATATATCATTGTTTGGGAATGGATAAAGAAAAGAAAGTTTATTACACTCATGGACAAAAAAAAATTAGTGCCCCAAGAAATAATTGCGGGATCATAACGAAACTTGGCATGAAGGTACATGTCGGGGAGATATGCAAATGATTAGAAATGCAGCGTGATTGCGCATTACGTATAGCCGGTAAAGGGCGTTTATCGTCGTTCTCCGTGGAGTATAAAACAGGTAACCAAAGATTATTTGAGTGTGTTGAATCGTTTACAAAGGAAGGGCTGAGATAGACATGCCATTTTCGAAGACAATATGAGCAGCTGTCTCAATTTGAGAGGGGGAGAATCATCGGCATGATGTAAGCTGGGCGAGTAGCTCGTCAATTAGGCCGCTCTGATTGTGCTGTGAGGAGGTGTTGGGAACAGTGGATCCGAGAGATGTCATTTACATGAAGACCAGGCTCAGGACCCCCTCGACAGACCAGTCGTCGAGTTGCCTACAATACAATGCCTACAATACACGATCACTCCTGCTATTGATCCGTGGCACAGCCCAGTGGTATGTCCATGACAACCACATGTGATGCCACTCATGGGACGGCTCCCAGGAGCCATTTTTTAACAAGATAATGCTCGGCCTCATACGGCGAGGGTATCACAAGACTGTATCCGTACTGTTACTATCCTTCCTTAGCCTGCCCGTTCCCCATATTTGTCTCCAATTGAGCATATCTGGGATCATGTGGGATGGCGAGCTGGGCATTCCACGAGTTTGAACGAATTAGAGGTAAGTTACAGCAAATATGGAACGAAATGTCTCAAAACATCATACAGAATTTGTATGCCTCAATGCCCGATCGTATTGCATCGCATCGTGCATTCGCGCTAGAGGGGGTTCAACAGTGTATTAAATCCTCCGTTCTTTTGCCTTTTTCTCCGAAATAAATGATTCTCTCTCTTTGATTTTCTTTACATTTACTTATATTCATGTAGTCCTTATGTATGTAAAGTTTCGTTTCTTTTGGATGACTCCTTCTTGGTGTGCTATTTTTTTTGTCCATGGGTGTATTTATAATTTATTATGGTACATTTATAATTTATAGATTGTTACACTTTAGCCTGTATTCAAAGCTAAGCCTCTCAAAACCAAAATGGTCTCTCCAAATACACTCACAGTAATATATTATTGTTTGGGAATGGATTAATAAGAAAAAGTTTATTATTTATAATTTATTCTACTACGTGGTGAGTACAAATGATGGATCTGAATTTAAAAAATCATATTATTGAAACTACTGCTCATGTTACAATAAGTGATATATGACTGTGAACAGAAATATATAAAGTTTTTTTTTCTGCTACAAATGTTCGATGCGTGACACTCTTGTACACGACATACGTTCAATCGGTTATCCAGACATTTTGCAGCATCACTCTACCAATGGATTGTGATGTTTCACAAATGCTTCCATCTCGCCCTCTGTTATTTGTTATGTCAATTGCAAATAATACGGTTTTGAATTCAACTTTTCATAAAATTTTACATACTGTTTTCTGGGGCCTTCCAGGTTTACAGGTGGCAACTCTCGTAGACTCCCGTGAACTTCAAACAAAATTCCGCCTCACCCTCTTCATTGCTTTTTCCGAGACACTTGGACAGCCGCTGCTTTTCTTTTTACGCAGTCAACCTGTTTTCTTAAATTTATGATATCATCGCGCAGAATGCTCTTGTTGGTCTATGCTTGTTTTCCATAGGGATTTCTAAATGTATGTTGCATCGTAATAACTGAAATAACCCATGTATACTCTAATACGCAGAAACCCCTCTCTGCCATTTTCGCCATGTTTAGATTTCAATCCCAGCGATCTTGAATGGGTTGTTGATCATGGGTGGGGGAAAAAACTTTGTATTTTTCTCCTTACATCCATGTGTGTGTCACTTTTTGCAATAAGAGTTTTAAAATAGGATTTTTCAAAATCGAGTCCTTCATTTTGTACCCATTTTGTATATTTATAGTTTATAAAGTATTATACTTTAGCCTGTATTTATAGAAAAGCCTCTCAAATCCAAAATTATCTCAAAATACACTCACAATTGTATATGATTGTTTGGGAGACATTACGAATTTATTGTTTAGTTATTGCTTAATTATACGACTTCTTATTGAAAATACTAAATGTTACAAATTCAATAATTTTATTGTTGATCATTGGAAAGAAACAAAGTTTCTATCGTTGCACAAAATTGGAACACGCGAGTGAGAGTGAACAAATGTGGTGATGGACCTCTTCAGTTTTAGCCATTTTCAAGTGACGAGGTAGACCTGATCTTCTCCTCTACTTTACCAAACTTCCACCCCTCACCAACAGTAGGACGTTAGAAACTTAACAGATTTAGCGTGCATCAGCCCCTCCATAAACCGGATCTTCAGGGGCAAATTGGACATGCAAAAAATTACATAGTTACGAATATTAATGTTGAACTCTTAATTTGGGTGGGTTACACAGAATTCCCAGTGGATGGAAAATAAACAACTGTGAATAAAAGATAAAGTATAACACAGAATTCTTAAGTTCGTGCATTTTTCCTTTTCAAGATCAAGCCTATTACTATATCAAAATTAAGAACTTCAAGGGTGGATATACGCTAAATTATTTTAGCCGATAATAACAAATTTACACAAATCAGAATTTACAAAATAATTTCCCTTACGTATATTTGCCTTACGTAGATTTTCAGAAATATATCTAGAATGTAGTGCGATGCATAAAAAAGTAGAAGTTGTGATATAGAATTAAGATTAGCATTCTCGCCAACCTTTACAACTGCAAGGATCACTAAATGTATAATTTCACATGAGATGGGTTCACTAATATGGTTCAACACTATATGGGAGGACCACTATTGTTACTTATTATTTTTTACGTCTCTCTTTCCATTTCCATATCACTGAAAAAGAGATTCACAAATAGAAACAACAACCCAGCAACGTACAACAATATCCACAAACCGAAGTGTTATACCTCCAATTTACCATAGTTGTCAACTCTCATAAATATAGGAAGGTACACCGGCAGAAAATTTCAGAAGAAATCTCACCAAAAGTAGTCAATTTTTTTTAAGTAATCCTTATTCTAAAATACGTTTTGTTTATCACCATTTTTGACACTGAATCTTTATAAAATATAATGTTCCAATTTTTCTGCGGACTATCAAAATTTGTCAAGGGCAGCCAGTTGCCGATCGCTGATTTAGATAATTCATGCTGACTATAATTTTGCAACTATAATTACTCATCCAACAAGGGCCTAAAGTAATACTAGAGAAAAAATTTATAAATAAAACAAAAAACCATTTATAAATAAATTGATCTTGACCTCGGCTGCTACCTCAGGGCATAGTGTTTTTACTAACGATCTAGCGGTCAACAAATATTAACCTTACTGCCTCTTAAGCAACCGAAATGAAACAGCCAGTTATCAAACCCCTTTTATTTTTCGTTCTTTGATTAGCTGAAGGAGTAATCGCACACTCCTCCTGCGGAGGAATATCTTTTTTCTGTTCAGGAACTTCCTGAACGATATTTAGATAAGTTTGATTTTCCAACCATCATTGTAATGAATATACACTCAAGAGCCAAAACATTATGACCACCTGTCAATAACGAGTTGGCCCACCTTTGGCGTGCAACACAGCTTCAACCCGCCTTGGCATGAATGCCACAAGTCCTTGTTAGATGGCCGGAATCAAATGTACCAGATGATTAAGCAACGGTCACGCAAATCCGAGATATTGCGAATGACTGGTCTTTAAACTCTGAGCTGCCATCCCATGACATCTCAAATGTGATCTATCGGATTGAGATCCGGTGAATTAACTGGAATTCAGCATCATGTTCCTGGAACCACTCCAACACAATTTTAGCTTTATGACATGGGACGTTGTCCTGTTGGAACATTCCATATCCAGCTGGAAAAATAGAGGCCATGCAAGGGTGCAACTGGTCAGCAATGATGTTCAGATACCCTGTAGCATTCATGGTCTGCTCTACCACAAACACGGGTCCCAGAAACGCCCAAGAGAATGTCCCCCAAAGCATAATACCGCCACCACTGGCCTGTGTATGACCTACTGCACATTGAGGGAGCAACTGTTTGCCTGGAAGACGGCATATCATGACACGGCCATCGGCGTGATGAATGACAAACCGTGATTTATCTGACCAGGCAACTCTGTCCCACTGATCCATGGACCAGTCGCGATGTTCCCGGGCCCAGCACAGGCGCAGTTGGCGATAACGCTTGGTCAGCAAAGACACACGAGTGGGACATTTGCTGCGTAGCCCCATATCCAACAGTGTCCGCTGAGCAGTGTGCTCCGATACTATTCTACTTGGCCCTGCATTGTATTGGGCTGTCAGCTGAGCCACTGTCTGGCTCCGGTTTTGCTTCACTATGCGAGACAGTCTCCGACGACCTTTTTCTTTGATAGCGTGTGGACGTCCGACACCATGTCGTCTATTGCTGGTTTCACCGTTATTCATCCACTTTGCATAAGTACTAACAACTGTAGATCGCGAACAACCCACGAGTCGTGCAGTTTCGGAAATACTTGTTCCGAGCCTTCGAGGCATTATAATCTTCCTTCTACCAAAGTCGCCTAGATCCGCAGCTTTTCCCATCACACACAGAAGTAAGTGAAAGAATGATTCTTCAGACTCTCCAGCAGCAGTTAAGTACCACTTCCACCTGATCACGTGCCTTCCCCGTCATCCAGTCGAGTTCATTGCAAAATGTAGGGGTGGCCATGTTCTGGCTCTTGAGTGTACATCCTTAGTGATATTTGAGCGTCATTCAGAGTATTTCTCATTAATATCATCGGCAGTCTCTAGTTGAAATGATGTGCCAATATGACGCATACGTTGTAGTTATTTATATCACAAATCGAGATTGGACTGAATGTCTCAAGAGATATTTAGTTTTAGGTCCTAGTTTGTTTTCTGGCGGATAATTTTGGAATCGCCATCTGGTGGAAAATGTTTGTGGTACCCGAGATATCGAAAGCTTATGGCTGGCGTTTATTCTGTCAAATTGTGGTTTCGAGTTCTAAAGGCTTTAAAGATTCGCTTTATAGGGTAGCTAATGTGCGTTAAATCTGTTGACGCTCAAAGTCTTGACGTTGATATGGTATGTAAATTAGGATAGTGAGGTATCTCTTTTCTTTTTGTCTTTTGCTAGTTATGATTTGTGGGGAAAGGACTCTACACTCTGAAGAAAATTATATAAATATTTTTTCTTGTTATTGCTTCTCCTCATATTTTAACGCAATCAAAACGAGAGTAAATACATGTAACAAAATCAATATCAACTGAGTAACTAAATTTTCTCAAAACATAAGAACGCTGCATTGTCTTCCCCAGTTAGAAAGACAAATATTTGAACGTTAAGAAAAATTCCTCCCTGAAAGGAGAAAAGGAAACACACGCATTACCATTCCCGAAAATTCTTTCCCAAATAATGGGTTTAAGAACCCTTGCAGTTACATGGAGAGAGGTTGAAGTGTATTTTAGGAGCTTCCAGATTCCTTGGGGTCACATTCTTTTTCGCCCACTAGTTTATGTAAATTGGAGTTTGCTCGGATGACTCAGAATTGAGTTGAAAACTCGGGGAGGTTTGTTTCTTCCCTTTTCAATATCCCTCAAGCTTCCTTGCCACTTCAAAGGGTGACGAAACAGTGCCCTATGGCAATTTCACGCATTAAGCTTCTTATTGTCTTTTATTTAAGATTAAATTCGTTATGTTCATTACGGCGCTGTGAAATATTATTGAGTATTTACTCAAGATAATACATTTGATTAAGAAAGGTTGATCGATGATGTGATAAAGATACAATTGTTGTGTGAAGCTTCCATACCGACCATTTATCAACTTCAAACAATTTGAATTACTAGTAATTTCAAATGGCTAAGCTTTAATTTCAAAAAGCGGGGTACAGATTCCGAACTTTAAATTTATGTAAGATAAATCACACTAGTATAAATTTTAAAATGTCTCATTAATAGAGAGAGAGAGAAAGTGTATTTCACACTTCAAAAAAACTAGGTTTTAAATTTAAAAATGAAAGTGGGCATTACGCAGCACACTTAGTGGTAGGAATTTTAACCTTTAGCAGACACGCTAGTATGTTCTAGAATTAACGACCGCCTTTCAGGATGGAACTATTGGACGAAGTTGACCACATCTGTTCTATGGCTTCGGGAATGATAACTGGGACTTGATTGAAATAAAGTCAGCCATAAAGTTGCAATCATATCTATATTTTTGAGCCACCTATTGTTCAAACATTCCCAACCAACACTTGTTCTGGTGAAGTTTTTTTTATTAAATATTCAACCTGCATATCATAGCGCTTGTCCCCTACCCGTAAATACATCCAAGAATTTTAGAGAAGTAGGATATTAATTTCCGTACTGTGGACATAAAGATTATATGCTAGACAGCATTCAGATAGCTATTAAGGCAGCGTTTCTCAAACTGCGGGGTGGGCCTCACTAAGGGGCGTGGTATCCCTATGTAGGGGGCGCGAGTATATTGAAAAGTCGAAAACAAAGGATTTTAAATAAGTATTAGTTTACTGAAAGGAAGCAAATTAAAATAGATTCTGTAGTAAAAATTAAATACACATTTACACTGATTAAGGGGACACAGTACGATTCAATTGATAAAATCGGTCAAAAACTCAAATTTAATTTTTTTAGCTTAAACTATTCTTTATATATTTTTCTATAACCTGACAAATTTTGAAAGCTCTAAATTTAAAAAAATGCTGAATTATATGATAGCTCTTGCGTTCGTTTTTACTCACATCCCTGCGGCAAATCAAAATTTTAAACTTACTTATCTCGGAAAGATAAAATAACAAATTTGTCTTCATTTAAAATGCTAAGGCTCTTTTTCTACTGTGCCAAATACTTTGAAATTTTATCCTCTTGTTGCTAATAGTGCAAGTAACAAAAGTTGGTATGCATATTTGAATCAAAGCAATACTTATTTTTTAAAAACAATTGAACTTAGAGTTTCTACATTTTTTAAGGAATTTAATAGGCATTCATAAAAAGAAGTATTGTACAAATACCAATCATATTATTGCAAAACCCATACCAACTTTTGTTATGCATAGTTTGAGGTACTTGTAAATCAAATTTCATGCGTGTACGTAAATATTTGTAGGAGGAGTAGCATTTTAAAATCACTTCACAAATTTGCCGTTTTTTCCTTAAAAAACTAAATGCCTAGCTTTTTATGAAATTTTGAACACAAAATCTGCTTACATAGTATACACACATTGGAGGCAGCCAAAAATTTTGCTTAAATCGTACCATAATCGTACTTAAATAAATGTATCAGTACTAAGCAATGTTTTTGATAATTAATTTATCAATGCATTAAAAACAAGTTTAACAATTAGTAGTACCTTCCAAGAGCTTGTTTTATACAAAATTTAATACTTAGTTTCATAATTTTTATGGTTTATAATTAAGATCGTATATTTTAGCTTTAGCGTCAAAGTACTTTTTTTATTGCACTCAATACATTGTTATCGTAGATGGGGGGCGCGAGGGAAATTATAATTACAAATTAGGTTGCAAACATTGAAAGTTTGAGAAGCAATGCATTAAGGTATTTGACTACTTTCAAGAAGGCGAAATAGGCATCTGATAAGATGATTTGATGCAATTTATTTTCACTAAGTCGTGTTCAAGGTGAAACTGGGATGTTTCATGCGGCACCCTAAAATTGCTTAAGCAAATTCTCGAATAGAATTATGCAAGTTTTTGATGTGTAACATCTTTATTCTCGGTTGCTGGATATTTGTTGGAGTGATTTCGTGAAAAGGGACGGAAATACGTAACAGGAAGTCGGGAGGCGAACGTTGTTTGATTTGATTAATCAGCGCGCTTGGCGGCGTTTTTTCAGTGCCCTAGTGAAGTTCTGTTTTTTCTCCTTCATTCAAGAGGGGTCCCCCCTCCCGAGCGGTCTAAGAAATGGGATCTTTGTTTTTGTTTTGTGTTTCACTTTAGGGTCAGAGAAGAAGCTAAGTCCTTTAGCTGGATCTTGCAAAGATATAACCACGTGGGGTCTAACTCTAGTAGTCATATAGCGGCTAGTCTTTTTTATGTTGTTAAATTTAGCATTTCAAAATATTTGAATTCAAAAACCCGGTTTCGTTTTCTTGACTCTAAATCCTCTTCGCACATACCAGCAAATATTATTAGACTTCATACAGGATAAACTTGCGATTCTTACGCTCAATTGTTAGTCTCAGGGCTCGTTCTGTATGAAATCTGAGGTTATATTAATATGTGTAAACTGTATTAATAACTAAATAAACTGTTAAGCGTCTGAAAAGTTCATTATTCTTAAGAAAGTACGAATAAGTAATATGGAATCATTCGAATAAATATTTTAATGTATATTTTTTTCATACTTTGCGGTTAATTCCTGTCCCTGCCAATATATATTTTTAATTGTGATTAAAAAAACTAACTAATTAATTACACGGGTAATTTTGATTTTCTATAATATTTCTAATATTTAAACATTTACCAAGCTAATTAAATTTTTGTGATTTGCAGAGACGGGTAAATTCAGAGCAGAATATACGCGAGATTTTTGGCAAAAGAAACGTGAGGAAAAAATTAAAAACTGGAAGTACAGCCGAAAAGAATTGCACATAATTCAACTCAACCCAGCAGGGATTTTCGGGCACGTGCAACGAACACAATTCTCTCACAAACATCAACGGCCTACCGAACTACTGCTTTACCAAATCTATTTGTCAGTCAGGCAACTTCACGATTGTCCGCTCCTAGTTTTTTTGAATGATGACCTCAAGCTCGAAATGAACACAAATCGAAATGTTTCGACAACTAACAGTGGTACTGTTATTGGCGCTTTTTTTCAACAGTTATTAAATACTTTGAAATCACAAGTGTTTGTGTCATATTTTAATTATCATAATTCTATCATGTGCGTGTGTTTCCGCTTTTCCCCAAATCGAACAAGAATAATTATTTTTGATAAAAAATTTTGCATTACTCCTTGGGTTAATTAAATAAAATTTTAATAAAGATATAACTTTTCGATAGAAAATTATTTCCAATCATACCCGATTCAATTTTTTCAGGATTTAAGCTACTATTGCGTATTTACCACGATAACATGTCAGATGTTACACATCATATGCGACTACTGTAAGACTCGTTCCTTTTTTTTAAACAATATCTAGTCTTTAGTATAACAAATTTATATTGCTTACAATAAGTTAATTATTATGTGTGAAAGCCATTTTTGACGGCAGAACACAAAATACTTCGAAATTTTTATGGGTGGCAAAGAAAACTACAGGAATTGTTGTGGAAAAACAGTGAACGAATTTATCATTTACTTTACTTTTTAAGAAATAAATTTTGGGAGAAACAACAAATCTGCTCTAAATAGTAAAAAAAAGTACCTACACTTCTATCAGTGATAACATTTCTTAAAAAATTCCGAATTACACATACTCTAAGAGGCAGTATAAAATTTTAAGAAACGGACGAAAGTAAATTAACTAATTATTTACATAGTGTAAGCTATAAATAATTCTACAAAGGAAAACTTAATGTTCAAAAATTCTTAACGAATTTGTCTCATGTTTAAAATGATTAATACTTTTTTTTAAACAAACTGAAAAGCAAAAGATTCGTGCAAAATAGTCAAGATAAAATTAATTAGTTCGTTTAAACAAAAACACCACAATTATTTCTATCTATTATACCCCATATAATTAATAACATTACATCTTTTTGAAATGACACAGTCCTGTGAGGTACATTTTTGAAAATATTATATATTTTTAAAAAAATCAAATGTCTGTTACTGTAACTCAAAATGTTTTTATATGTAAAACAAAAACTTCCAAAAATTATAATTTTTTTGTCAAAGTGTTACAAATTAATTTCAAAATATACCATCACGATAAAAAAAAATGTCTACGAAATTCTTTTCATCTATTAATATCAAAATAAAAATACTAAAAAGTATCATTCAAATAGATGATAAGCGCCCTTTAGCAGAAAGAATCGATTCCATGTTTTAAAATGTGAAGGAGAAAAAATGGTGAATCCATTTCATTTTACGTTAAATGCGCTAAAAAATACCTTTCACAGACAGAAAGAAAGAAATAAGAGTAAGAATCAAACCCATGACGTCAGTGAACGCCTACTTAAAAGAAAACGGAAAGCTTTCATGAAATATGCATAGTTTCTTGAATTGCGGCTTTCACCACCTCGAGACAAGGATGCTGTGGCATTGTCATGAAATGAATGGTGAAAGCGATGAAGATGAGAAAAAAAATATATCTGCTTTTTTTATCTTTCCTTTCCAAAAAGCAGAATGTATGTATTTAAATCTAGATTAATTTACGAATTCAGTATTATTTTCTACACTAAAAACAGGCAGGTAGGTTCTGTAAATAATTGTTGTGGTTACAGAATTCATTTGTGTAAGATGCTATCTTTTGAAAATAAGATATAACCTTGTAAAAATCAAAATTGCTGATATCATTGAGTTTTCATTGAGTATCATTGGTTTCAATATGATTCAGAAACAATCATTAATCAAATGAAACTCCAATGTATAATATCCATTTAAGAAAACAAAAAATAACAGCAATTAAAAGCAAAGAAAAAAGTTTGAAAGAAACTAATTATAGGTCACCTATACAGAAAAATTACAAACACAGCATTTTTTCCGAGCTTATGCAATAAATGGAGAAATTACAGTGTAAGTCGAATCCACGTAAGTCGCGGTATGATTTTTCATATAAATACGCATAAATTACTTTGATCTGATGTCGGTAACGAAAGAAAATTCTAATTTAGAAAAAAAATATTAAATAAAATTTTAGAGAGGTAACGCAAATACAAAATCGCAAAACGAAACTATTTTGTTGTGGAAGGTTTTATAAAAGATATGAAATGAGTCTGCCGGCTCAAAGATTTGTTTTTCTCCTGCAAAATTTCCATTTAGTATGCTAATTTTTTTTAATTCCTTGTTTTGTTGAAAATACACGCTCATCGTTAGAGTTTATATTTCCTAAAATTCGTAACCTTTTTTAAATTGTACATTGGCCTTCTGTCGAAATCACATAACCATCATTCAATCTTACGGTCGAACTGTGTCTAAAGACTCAAATATTCAATGTCTTGCTCTTGCTCATACATTTCCTTGAGCTCATCCATTGTCAGCTCCTGATCGTGAGAATCCAGCAGTTCTTGAACATTGCCATTATCCACATCTAAATTTATTCGCCTGAAAAAAATCGACAACTTCTTCAAAAACCTCACCAATTTCACCAATTTTTTCTCTCTAACAGAAGACTAATCATGAGATTTGTGAAAACCACGTAACTCCGGGTTCGCGTAAGTCGAGGTATTAAGAAGTTGTGTATGAAGTATATAAAGCTTCTTCCTGTTATATCACTGTTATTTTGGAAAGTAAAAAGTAATGAATTTCTAAATTTCAAAAACAACAACTATATCCATAATAAGTTTTTTTCGCTGTAGCACAGAAAATAAACACTAAACACTTATCTTGCATGACTAACAAAATTATGTTGCTATATATATAAAGAAATGCTAGTAGATATATATATATATATATATATGTATTATAAAAGCATTTCATACCATCATCACGCAGATTTTATTCTAGAGAGATGGAAAAATGTAAAAAGATTATCGCATAAGAATTCTATCACATGTAAAGCAGCAGTATGATCAAAGGGGAATTTTCTTTTTCTATTTAAACGATTTTCAAACAAGGAAAACATCTTAATTGTAGTCTAATTCTCCGCTTGTATTTAGTTTCCATTTAAGATTTATTAGATTTTATTTTTTCCAAAACAATATTTCCAGAACTATCAATTCACACTGTCTCCAGGTGCGATAAAAAAATGAATTTTTTTTTCGAATTTCCTATTAACTGGAAAAAGCATCGATCTACACTTCTTTTAAAGCTCCATTGAGAGAAAATTTCAGCAAAACTTTCAAATGAATCCATCAATATACCGGTGAAGAGAAAGTAGAATGAATGCACTTTAAAGAACCATTTAAACAATAGTAGCTCAAGGAAAGAAACAATTTTAAAAGACCTACGATATCAAATATTTAGGTGGCCAAAAAATAAAAAAAAAACAATTTGAGCGAGTCAATGTATATTATCTGTTTTACTCTCCCTGTTTTTTTGTAGGTAGAGGAAATAAGTAAGTGGAAAAGTTAAATTACACAGACAAAACTAAATAGAACATTTTTTGAAAATAACGCTACAACCTCAGTTTTCTTTAAATATTTATATGTAAGAAATAGTTTATAAAACTGTTGTCAGAAAATAAGTTAAGTACGAAGCAAATTGATTACAATTTGTAAGATGAAGTAAGCTTGTACCACTGTTGATAAATTTTCTGTCTCATTTGTGTTGAAAAAAAAATAAAAATGCAACAATATATTAATTCTTTCTTTTACATAAATAATTAAATATTATACAGTGCAAAAAAAATAATCCCCCAAGAGAAAGATGCTTAATACCAACTAATGTTGAATTTCTTTAGTCTCATTTAAATAAGAGGGAAATACAAAGTATGTTGAAAATTTGACGATTTTATCACTTGCATAGAGTAAAATTCGGATAACAACTATAAAATTAGGAAATATTGGCTACAGAAATATTACTTTAAGATACTTCCTACATCAAAGCTTAAAAAGGCTTCTGTAGGAAGATAAAATCTTCAATATATTGAAACCTCTGTTTCCCAATTTCCAAATCAATGTTTTAAATCAATAAAACTATCTGAATAAGAAAGCAGATTTAAGAGAGGCAGAATAAGCTTATGTCTCCAAAAGGAATATGTAACTTAAGAATTAACTTTGAAACACTCACACTGGTTTAATACTATCTATTCCGAAAAGTACTGCATATATCTTTTTAGGCGATTTCAAAGGTAAAATTTAGTAAGCGTCGATACCAAATCAATATACAAGCTATTTTTGGCTGACTTTCTTTTTTCTTGTTTAAAGTTTGGCTTTAATTTTCCATTTTATTTCCTTTACTTCAGGCATTTGCTTTATTTTAACTTTCGTGCGACTATTTACATCTGCTAATGTTAGAACATTTTTAACCCTGGGGTGTTTCTAAGAAGTACTGTTCTTATTTTCTTTCATGTGTTATTTTTAAGTAAACTGGAATCTAGAAGGGTACGTCAACGGAACCAAAGAAATTATATGCAAGAGAAAAAGAAGAATTTATAGATTATAAATTTATTTTAGGAGTTCTTAAGTGCGGAGGTGCATTTGTTTTCTCCAAATCTTCAGAGAAATGTTTTTCTGACTTACATTTTATGTGTCCCTGGGAATACATTTATCTGGCATAGTCGAAGCTTTAGAGGACTACACCATATATATCGTATAAATGTATATAAATTTAAGGGGACCGCGAAGACGATCGAATGTTATTTCAACTAAAATACTTTTTGTGAATAATATTTTATATACAAATTTTGTGAGCACTGGAACATAATGTTATGTTTATTTCCTTTTTTTTTTTTTTACTTCAGGTAGAAATTTTTGAATTTAACGTTGCGTTAAAAAGGGAATCGTAAAGTAACTTATTTTGCTTCCGAACAATTAGAATGTTGATAAATAAAATTGTCAACAAAAACTTGATATGAATCTCTCATATTTGTTGCCTTTTCTGATAAACTTCGAATTATCAAAAGGGTAGAATAACTCCCAAAATACTCGAAGAGAATTTTTTCTTAACGCCTTTTTTCTGAAACTATGTAATAAAACAACAATTCTACATGTGTATAAAATTATTTTAAAGTAATTTTTAAAAAGTACATATCATACAACATAAATATTATACAGAAGATAAAAGTCCTGTTTTAAAAAAATACATTCAGTACATTTATATACTCAATCCTATGCATCTTTTCTTCACAATAGTGTGCCATCCTTTCTGAACACATGTGTAGCAAGGCCACGTGTTAAACGAAAGATATGGACGGTTGATAACAGGTGCGGTTGGTCTATTGTCCACTTAAAGAAGGAAAGCAATAAAAGTGTATTTTCACTTGATGAACCGGAAAACACTAAGAAGAGGTAGCAGACAGATGGTCATTAAAGAGGCAACATTACAGGGGAGACACGCAGAGACAATACAACACAAAACTTGTAAGATTCAACCTGTTTGCATTAGGTACACGATAGTGAGTGTTCGAATTGTCGAGAATTTTATAAGATAACTTCGAATTATTGTAGTCTCTTTCCAGTCATAGATTTTACTTCGAATTATTGAGTGTACCCAAACGTATTGTTTTCGTTCGAAATATCAAAAGTTTTTCTAGGGACTGAGCATATGCTTCGAATTACCGATAGTCGACTGTACTTTTAAATTTGAATTTGAATGATTTACTGACTGATTATGTATTAACTTCACCTGCGACAAAACTCCTCGGAATATATTTGTGATGAACCTTTTTAGTTTTGAACCACTGGCATATCATGAAGACGACACCTAAGCTGGCACCCTTCTCTCCAAACTTCCACACCAATACAACGGTAAAACTTCGCTAGATTTAATGCCAAACCACCTCAATAAGATGGCAAGTCTTAAAGGGAACCATAACTCCAATCATGACACGACAATGTCGGTCAACTATTTTTTTCCGGAAGAGGAATTTAATAAAGCTGTAGAAGCATATGAAGCTATAAGCATATTTTTCAAGAATTCTGTGAAATAAATGGCTGAGTGAGTGAGTGACAGAGCAGTTTTTTTTGGCGAAAGAGCCAATTTTGGTTATACTGCGCCCCAAATTTGTTAAAATATTAAAATCTTAAAAATTCATGCAGAAATATAAAATACATGCACATATATTTTATAAATATGCATGCAAGCACATATAAAAAGTTCAAATTGAAACACTGTTTATGGAGACACAGTATGATTCAATTGACAAAACTCGGTCAAAAAGGCAAATCTAAGTTTTTAGCCTAAATTATTCTTCAAATACTTTTCTATAACCTCAAAATACTTGAAAGCTCTGAACTTAAAAAACGCAGAATTAGGATAGTTTTTGCATTTGTTTTTATTCACATCTATATCAAAACTTTCAACTTACTTATCTCAGAACGATAAAATCACTAGTTTGTCTTTATTTAAAAGGTTAAGTCTTCTTTTCTATTGTTCCTCAAGCATTAAATTACTTTACCTATTGCTAATAGTACACGTAACAAAAGCATGCATTTTTGAATATAATCACTACTTATTTTTTAAAAATAATTGAACTCAGAATTTATACATTTTTTGAGGAATTTTCAATAATAATCCATAATTTGTTGAAACTTTGAGAAGGACTGACTTATATAGTTCTTCCGAAACATCATATCCTTTCATGACATTTTAAATGACATTAAAACGCTTTCCACACACAACTCTCCTTTTAATAAATAATATTTAAAATTTAAAATATGACTTATGAAAATTCATAAAAATGAAAAATTTCTTTGATGTGAATAAATTTACAAATGCAAAAAAAGATAAAACTTGATGAAAAAATTCTTCACTTCTGATTTAAAGAAAGAAAACATTTAGAGGCAAAAAAGATAAAAAAATGATTTGTTATCGAGTAGAGCTTCTATGAATGGCTGATCAGAAAGGTCAGCTATTTTTACATTTAGGTTTAGGTGAGAAGCTCAACCAATCCTTGAGTATAAATGGAGAGAATTTAAGAATAAAAGTAAAAGATAAATATATAAAAGAAAACAGGATCAACTAGGATTGATCTGGGTCTGAGGAAATTAAGATCAAGAGTAATTTTTCGATGCTAGTGATCAATTTATTATCAGAGTAGTCAATTTCATTGAAGATAGTGGGTATTTTACACGCGATTGTAGGTCTACATTCCTCATGAATCAGCGAGCGTTAAGAATTTGCCTGATAATTTAATTTTGAGCACTTTCTAAAGAACTAATATGGGTCTTTTTGTATCCTGTTCTCAAACAGGGGAGGAGTACATCTACATTAAACCAACTTTATAATATTTTGAGTCAACATGGCATGTGTTTCTTTTTACTCGAATCATATATGCCGATAAAATTGATACCTCAGGTAAATACAGATTATACTGTTTTTATTAATTACAAATAAAAAAGTTAAATGAAAAAAAATAATTTTAGGACAAAATATTTTTTTAAAAATAAAACGATCAGGATTCTGAAGAGCTGCAAGCATCTATGCAAAGGGCCAAACTGTGACCTGTACCAACCAACTATGACGGACAAAAATCAACATTAACAAGCTTAAAAGGAAATTACATAAATGAAAGGAAGGGTTTAAGGCCTCAGAACATTGATTCCGAGCAAGTGAATGTAATTGGAAACTGGATAATGATGGTTTTCTCGTATTATTCTGCGGCCTCCTTCTAAATGCCTCTCATCGCCAGGAATTGCTAATGAACTCTTCATTCGGACCTGAGGAGTTGAAGCTCGCAGCCATTTAAGAGTCGCGCGTTCTGATGATGATAATGAGAATCCTTCCTCCCAAACGGGTTTAATTAAAAATATGTACCTGACGAGAGTCTGTTTTCCCTTAAATTGAGAGCAGTTTTCGCGAATAATGCTAGGATGTGATTGTGGAAAGGTTTGCTAATGTCGACTATTCAACGGAAAATTAGCTTTTGTGGAAGTTGAAAGCTAGGTAATTGTGTATTTTCTTTTAAACTTTAAAAAGGGGATGTTGTTTCGTTTGATGAACAATTTTACTAATTGAAATGAATAAATTTAAAAACAAATAAGAAATTGGAAGACCGTGAACATTTTCCTAAAATTATTCTATTTGTTTTCATTGCGTTTCGTTTTGTGTTTTGTTCTCAAAATGCGGTAAAATACTTTTGACAAGGGAAAAGAAATCATCAAACGCAATTAAGAATATCTGGAAAGTTTTCTAGAAAGAAAACTTTAGCATTAAAAAGTTAATTTATCTGATAGTAAAAGTTGTTAACGACATTGATATATATATTATAATGCATGCATTCCAGTGTAAAAAATTATGAATTTTGGTACCGCTTAATACTAGCATTTCTTTCTCTGCTTGTATCATTAGTAGACCAATAGATACCATTCAGCACACCTTTTTATGATATCCAACTCGTAGCTGGCTTTTGCTGAGATTCGGGTTCTAGTCCGGGTTATGGCTAAAGACACATTGCTTAGAGAAGCTGATGCGCATTAAATTTGTTTAATCTCCTAACATTGGTGTGGTACTGACAAGGTCAGTTGGCAGCAGGTTCTTGCGTTACTTCAACTGCAACGTAAATAAACAATAATAAAATCGTAACACCCCTCTTCAAAATTTCTGTCAATACAAAGAATAATTTAACGTTTATTTGTCTTTAAAACTTAATTAAACGTAAATACTAAAAGAAACGTTGATTCATTATTAATTGGCAATCTTAATGCAAGAGTATTAATCAGTCACCTGTCGCTCAACATGCCTAGATTTCAGGAATAACTTTTACCTGATGCTTACACGAAATTCTTTAACTGAGAAAGAAAAAATATCTGGTAGTTTGTAATAAAGAAACAGGGTGCCGGGAAATACAGAAAAGATCTCACTAGGGTATTCCAAAGAAGTATTATTCGTATTTTGTTTTTAATAATAATAAACTCTTCGAGTAATAACCGAACATGTCGAAATCATACTTTTTTAAATTCGACTACTTAGTTAATTAATTATTTATGTATTTTATGAAACATGCAGAATCGGAAAAATTATTTACAATTTAATACTCTAATAATATTCAGATATGGAAATATGCCAGAAAAATATGTGTAGATATTTAAATCATTCGTTGGAAAAACTAATGATTCGTACGTACTTTATAAAATTAATTACTTGTATTACGGATTCTTAAGCAATTCACATTACGATTTTCGCTCTTTGAATATATCTTCATACATCACTTGAATAAATTATTATCTAAGTAAATTAAGTACATAAGCAATAAATGAAATCAAATGGTATATCACATACACAGCAAAATGCATCTATTTTGTTTAGACGGTAGATAATGCTCCTCTAATAAGCCGTGTAGAATTACATAAAAATGGAAGCGCGTTCCACTTTATATAAAAATTTTTAGAACTGAAATAAACTGTTACTTTAATTGGATATAAACCATGTAAAAATAATAAATCAACTTTATCACTGTACTTATAATTATATGCTTATTATCAAACATGGAACATTCTCTCTCTCGGTTTAATACTGTAAATTAAATATAATATACACGGGCAATTCGGAAACTAACCGCCGTTTGGGCGTTGGCGCTAGAAGTACGGTTCGGAGCGCCCTCAATGGAATGCACAAGTAATCTCTGATTCAGTAAGCTTCCAGTCGGCGAGTGAAGAGTGTCGCAGTGCCAAAAGTTTGCTAGTTATAACCTGACAAAATGTGTGCGGTCATAGAAAATCCCACAAAATATGAGGTGAGAGGGGTGATAAGATTACTTTGGGCCAACAACCTGTCAGCAGTGGATATTCATCGTAAACTGTGTGCCGTATACGGGCAATATATTATGAGTCAAGGTGTAATGCTTCAGTGGATACGCTTTTTCAAGGACGGAAGAACAAACATCCATGTGGAGTCACGAAGTGGAACGCTGTCTGTAGTGAGTGCTGATCTAATCAAAGAAATCGATGAAAAAAATCGTTTGCTCGGTATAATTTCACAATCTCTCAACTTTCAGAACACTTTCCAAATATTTCTTGGACAGTTTTGTATCAGACAGTCATGGGAACATTAGGCTACCTGAAGTTCTGTGCTCGATGAGGACCGAAAATACTCACGGAGATCCACAAAATGGGCACTGCCTTAGAATTTCTTTCCCAGTACTGCTCGGATGGGGAGGACTTTATGAACAGAATAGTTACTAATTTCGAAACTTGGTTAACCTATGTCAATGCGGAGACAAAACTATGGGCTATTGCATGGGGTCCTACTGGTTCTCCAACCCGGCTGAAGGAAGCCCGTCAAACTTTGTCAGCGAGGAAGCTGATGGTTACCGTCTTTCGGAATGATCAAGGAAGCTTTCTTATCGAATTCATGACACATGGGACAACAATAAGTTCTGAAGTTTACTGTCGCACGTTGAAGAAACTAAAACTAGTCATTTAGAACAAACGTCAAGGCCTACTGAACTCTGGGTTTGTGCTTCTGCACGATAACGCATGCTCTCACACTGCTGTAAAAACACGAGAGGGTTTGCGCAAATTCAAATGAGATGTGCTTCAACTTCCTCCCTGCAGCCTGGACTTGGCTCCTTCTGATTACCATCTGTTCACTTCAATAAAGAAATTTCTTGGGCAGCATCATTTCGCTGACGATGAGGAACTTAAAACCGCTGTGACACATTGGTTTAAATCACAGGTGGCCACTTTTTATGCAGAAAAAAATTGGTAAATTGGTAAAACGGTGCGATATATGCTTGAATAATGGAGGAGATTATGCTGAAAAATAAAGGAGAGTTGTATAAACTTTTACCCCTATCTCCTCTCTCCTGGTTTCTTTTTACAGCGATTTGGAGGTTACTTTCCGAATTGCCCTCGTATAAACTAAACATATTGCCGCGAAAAAAGGGATTAAAAATGTTAAACTAACAATACTCGGAATAATATTAATTATAAATTGCTATTTGCTCATAAAAAATGTATTTGTTAACGGTGATCACAATAACCAGTTTGCACACAATCTGACTTTAAGGTATGTGACTACCCAAAATTCGTCATTTTGGGAAAAAATTTCGAAATTGATTTTATGCTTTTATTTTATAGCCTATACATTTAAGATTCCAAAAACACTCTAGTTTTAATTTTACGATATTTAAAAGCTAAATTATATCATAATTTGTAAACCGGAAATGGAGTTTACAAAACCGGAAGTTTACAAAACCCTTACTCAAAATATTTGCAAGATATTGAATTGAATTTTTCAGAACATAATTTATTTAGTTATGTCTGTGTTATGAATCAAAATCTAATCTATGTGTATATATTTATGTACTTTATTGCTTTTTTATGAAAAAGATCATTAATTTTTTAAGAAATCGTGTTTTTGCATAAAATTTGGCATAATTAAAACACTTTCAAAAGTATTACAAATCTTTTAATTCCTAACACATGTAAAGATGTTATTCACGTACTGTATAAATATTATTTGAATACATTCATTAGAATTTTCTGTAAATGCAATTTTTCATCAAAGTTTCACTAAAAATGACAATTGTTATAGTCTATAAAACTCTCCAGAAAAAACAAAAGTTTTAAAAAAAGTCCAAATTAGTTAAACATGAAGCTAAAGAGATCTTGACCCATAAATATGGTGAGTTTAAAAAAATGTACAATTAGTAGAAATTTTTTTATCCTTATTAAAATCTTTATATATATATATATAGTAACATAAAATGAAAGAAATACATGGCATAATAAAATTGATAATAAAAATTATATCACTAACAAAGCTAGAAGATCTAAACCAGATTTCAAGAAACACAACTTTAAAAATGATGGAAAAGTCTATTGTAGAAAAATTAACTAAGCGTATGTATAACATGGAACAGAATTAGAACTTTAAAATGTAAGAAGCCAAAAGAGTCAATAGACTAAAATGAAGACCTGTTGTGATTTCTAAAGCTGTTGCTGAATTAGGAACAGCAAAATTAGGGTTAAATATATTTTATGGATCCAACCTTCCCCTGTTCAGCAGAAATTTTATACATAACAGGAAAACATACCAATATTGAAAAGTTAGGCCTAAAACCAACTACGTGTAATTTGCAACCAAAAGAAAAATAAAATAAAAATAGTAGAAAATATGAAAGGAAATGAATCTGAACAAATACAAATACAAATAATTTTGAAAAGGAATAATGAAGCAAAAACTTACATGAAAAAATGCAAATAACCGGAGAGCGTAAAAAAACTGTACGTACGAGAGCAATCACACTAAATGACCGTTAAAAATGACGTGTTAAGTTGGTAAAACCAGATGCAAAAATTAGTGGCGCCACCTGGATAGTTTTTTTTTAATTAAACAAAGCAAACAAAAACAAATTGAAAATAATAAAAAAACAGAAGGAGAAAAAACAAAGAATAATACTTAAACTTTAAAAAGGAGAATTAGAGAGATAATTTAGAAATATATTTAAAAATGAAATTACTTGGATAGTTGTATTCCAAGCAATTATTGCAGAATAGCTTAAAATTATTTTGCTTAACATCATTATCTGTGACTAAATTGTTATTTCTTTTTATAAAATTTAAGATGATATTTCTAAAAATAGATAGAGATGTAGGTTACTTTCTCCAAAAGGCATTTTAATAATGTTAAAATCAAAAGAGTCTCTTTTATCAAAAATATTACTAATTTGTATATTATTCTTAACAATTAATTGTAGGTCTAAAAAGTTTGCAGAGTCATTATTATAATTGGTTTTTAATAATTTCAGATATTGGGGATAATATTTAAAACTAGGAACATAATTTACAAAATTACTAAAGATGATTAAGTCATCTATGTATCTAAAAAAGTAACAAGAATCGAAACTAATGTTATCATATTCATAAAAGTGCAGATAAATATTGGCTAAACAGTTACTAGGCCCTCCTTGTGGAAGGCCTTTAATTTGCTGA
Organism: Trichonephila clavata; assembly: GCA_019973975.1. Taxonomy (NCBI): domain Eukaryota; kingdom Metazoa; phylum Arthropoda; class Arachnida; order Araneae; family Nephilidae; genus Trichonephila; species Trichonephila clavata. The sequence continues at coordinate 42,976 of BMAO01024168.1, forward strand.
TAATAAGAGTTATTGTGAAAAATATAATTTTCATATAGTACTAGAGGAATAATAGAAAGATATTTATCATACTTAATTAGTTTATTCAAAGAATATTTGTTATAGGCTATTTTGAGAATTTTAACCATGTCCCCAATATCTATGGAATTAAATAAATCTTCAAAGTCATAGGTGTGAATAGAAATAATTTTTTTATCTTGTATGTACTTAATGATATCTAAGCTATTCTTAACTATAACCGAATTATATATATATATATATAAATGCGTTTTCTGAGAAAATATGTTTTTCAATTTTTTGCATCCCGGTAAAGTTCACTACAGGATTTTTTTTAAGGTATTAAATTGAAATTTTCAGAAAATGTTTTACTCAGTTTTATCTCCAGTATAGACTATAATCTAATCACTGTGCATGTATTTATGTATTTTATTGCACTTTTTGTGAGAAAATAACATTAGTTTTTTGGAAAAACTTGAGTTCTTGCATAAAAAATGCCATAGTTCAAAAGCTTTTCAAAAGTATCACAAATTTTACAGCTCTAAGCACAGATAATGATTTTATTTATGTATTTCATAAATATTATCTGAATATATTAATTAGAATTTTCAATAAAAGCCTTACCGTAACTGCAATTTTTCATTAAAATTTCACTCAAAATTCCCAATATATCGAAAATTATTTTTAATTTTGTGGAAATTGTACTAGAATTCCTAGTTTTATGCCCCATTTCAAATAAAAAAAAGTTTATTTAGTTGAAAATTTATGTATTTCAAAAAAAGTGCTCCGAAGGTAGTCCTCACATACCTTAAAGTTTTCATATGGTTTTAAAGACTATTTTTTCTTTATGGTTTCTTTTATGGTTTTAAAGTGTTCATAATTATATCTAATGATCAAAATCAGTATATTGAACCCGGGAGCAGGCACACACTCGATACTAATGTCAATGGCCACGCGGGGTAGGACCATTAACGTTAGTATAACCGAGTAGTACTGAGTCACCGCAATCTCTCTCTCTTTTGAGAAAAAAATATCGATCAAACTGAACCAAGACATTTTAAATATGCGTAGCTTTAAGAAATAAAAAAATCACAGTCACTTTTCACTAACATTTACAGGAATGTAATTTGCCGGCAAAACTGTCATATATTCTTCAAGTTATTATAATTTTATTGTCCTTTGATGATCGACAAACAGCATGTTGAAATTTTTCTTGCTTATGTGTTTTTGACAAGGTGGATTCGAAAGAGGTATATTAATTTTACGTTAATAAAAAATGGTGATAAAGAGAGAAAAAGAAACTTTCAGATTTGACTTGCGCTACACTTATGGCTTTATATTTTTCTTGATGGAGTTCTTTAGGCAGTATTTGAAAATTTTCCTATCAACTCAAACGCTTCCTGTTCATCAATTTTCTTATATATTCTTGTACTCTCGCTAGGATAACTAATATGCATTATTTCAGCAGGTTCTTCTCTTGCGTGATCAAATTTAACTTCCTTCAATAGAGATCGCAGATACCATTTTTTTAAATATATATTCTGCTCATTTACATTTATAAACCGTAATAAGTCGTACAACACAGCAATCAAAACCACTTTAGGGCCGTGGGTAGCCTAGTGGTTAGGGCATCGGACTCCCGGCCGGAGGGCCTGGGTTCGATGCCCGATGCCACTAAATACCACCGAGTATAGACGGAGTACGTGCTCGTTAAATCAGTGGGTCCGAAAGTCTTGTGGGCGGTCGCAGCAGAAACCACGAGTGCAGGGTGCTGGATAATATTTCCCTTCCCTTTCCATGCCAAAATTGTGGAGGTGGAGATAGGTGGTGTCGCCATCTATTATTAAGAAGTCCAACCTGTCTCACAGGCAATGGCAACTTTTATTCCTTCCCTGCGGGAAGGACACGACAACAACAACATTATCAATACCACTAAGCTGTTCACAGGTGAAAAATGTAGCATGTTCATAGAAAATATTTTGAAACAAAATTCGTCGCGAGGGGAACTTAGTTAAAACAAGTACCTTAAGATTGTAAAAAATTGTTTGCCACTCCCAAAAAATGAAGGAAATATGTGTGACATCTACATTTTAGAACCCATTAAGACTGTCATATAGGAGTATACTGTAAAGTTCTTTGGTAACAAATAAACAGTTTTCCCAGAATTAACGATTTCGGGAGCCTGGGGTGACTCTGCTCCAGGGTTAAAGTAAACTGAGAACTCTTTTCTATTTTCTACTAAGAAATAAGGTTATTATGGTCTCAACAAATTTGTGTCAAGTTTGAATTTGATCAAGACTAAATGATCGCTAAGAGGACGAATGTTTTGAACAAGGATCCAAGGATATTACTAGGAGTAGCAATTTGACATGTGAGAGAATACATGCAAAAAAATAGGGTGGCAAATTAAAAATTAAATCTTAACAGATTAAACATATATGACCAAACGAAAATATAAATTTAAAAGCATTAACATTGTACATAAGCAATAAAGAATAATAGGTATAATGAGGAGATATTGGAAAGGAGCGAGTAAATGTGTGTGTGTGTGTGAGTGAATATTAACGTCGCACTGTTTTAGCAACACGAGGGCTTTTGGCGACGGTCCGCGTAATTATGAACCATCGTCAAGTGACGCAGACGACACCTGAGCTGGTATCCCCCTCTCCTAACTACCACACCACACCAACGGGAGGACGTTTGAGCTCTTGACAGACTGAAGGTACATCAGTCCACTATACGGTGGGTTTTTAGTGGTACTGGGATCGAACTCATGACACGCTAGCCATGATCCGATACCTAGACCACTTGGCTACCGCGGCCACAGGAAAGGAGCGAAGGGGGACAACATAGAGTGTGCGTGATTGTGTGGGTAGGAAGGGACTGGTAGTATTTGAGCAGTTGTTCTATTTATTACATGATTCCAAGTCCTTATCATTTTATTCGCTGGACTCGCATTGGTAAAAAGACTCCTGAGGCGCTTTTAGCATAAAAATAACTCCTTTTGGCAAAGGTTCTTTCTTCTTTCTTTTAATTTTTCTTAAGCTTGTTATGAAGGGATTTGAAGAAACTAAACGCATGTTCATGATGTCCTTCACGCTTTGTGGCCGATTGAATTTACGAGAGTGATGCGGGAGAAAATATTTTGAGTCCTTATTCCGGGCCTCTATCGCCTCTTCCGACATTTGTCCTATTGGTAAGATGTAACCATTGATAAGAAGACCTTCGTGTATTAGCACTTTTTGGAGTCTCTGAGGCAGATAGTACGAATGATATAGTGCTACATAAAACATAGCTGTGACCACGCAGAGTTCTTTGAACCTCTGAGCGTCAATTTTGTGCCCACAAGTTGGGGTTCGTCAGCACATGAAGTTTTCGAATCAGAATTTCATCAGGATCTTTTTGCGTGAATCCACTACAGGTCTATCAGCCTCCAATATGGACCATTTTTTAATATCAAACCTATAAAATACATACAGAAGGCACTCTAAGCGTTTAATGTAGGCATTCAAGCTGGATAAACCCATTTTCACTTTCTCCTCAACAGTTTGTGAGATTTCATAGACTCCATGTCATTCATGGAGCTAGTCTTTGAATGGCACAAGTGAGAGTTTTGATAAGAGAAATGCGCCAGCCAACTACAAATTTTTTTATTCATCGTTGTCAATGACAAAACTGAATTGCAGCTGTAAATATTGCCATCTAGCGTCACTGTGCTGAGTTGGAGAAGTGAAATTTGGTTTTTGATTTTTTCAATTTCTAGATTTACAAATGTTTTCCTTTGATGCAACGGAAAAGTAGAGGACCATTCTGTAAGAAAACTACTTTCTAATAATGACTACGCAGTTACAAAAATACATCTGGCGGCTCTCGCACGCCCTCTTACGGAGAGAAATAAGAAGGCTGAACAAAGAGGTTACAACAATACCAACGGCCAACTGTTTAAAAAATCATAAATTTGGAGATTGCGGGTGATAGCAGCTAAATTCGGTATTAAATTGAGTTCCAGTATCTACTATATGTAACTTAAGGGTTACAGTAATTAATCCGTGTCAATCCCAAAATGCCTTGTTCATTAAACACAAAACACCGACATACGTTTGGGGGAATTACATATGGTACGATTTTACAATTTTGAATCAAATTTGAACCTAATTTAAAGTCAGATAAAGAAATTATTTACCCATGACATGTATTTTCAAAGAAAAAAGCCAAAAGATGTAAAATCTTATTCAGACGAAACGGTAGAACTTCTAAATGGAAAATGATGCTGGTAAGTGTTCCTCTTAGTCCCAACAAACCCGATCTAAGCCGTCGACTGACGAAAACTGATTACAACATGCCTAGGGAGCCAATGAGGAGCATAAATTGAGGGTTGTTTTTTTCGCACAATTTCCTTTTTCGGGTTTCCGTGCGCCCGATCATGATAACTGTCCACTGTGCGGCATGATCAATCAAAATTGCCGTCCTTATTACAAAGCTATACTTGAATCGAATGGAGATTCAAGTCCGGTAAAGATATGTTTCAATTCTGCTATTAGTTCACAATCTTTCTATATATTGTCCAAATTTGCAATCGATAATAAAATACTTTTTAAAGCATTCAATTGATCTGAAATTTGAAATACATGATTATTTTTAACGACAATACGATGCCTTAATGATAATTAATAAAAATTAATTGCCACTTAATATTGTGATTCTGTCACATGTATATATATATATATATATATATATATAAATTGTAATTATTTAATAAAAAGAAACTAAAATAAAATTTTTCTTTGTTGACCTAAGTAGGAATTGACTTAAAAATTTTGTTTTATATTACTTGTTAAAAAACGCTTTCCGAAATATTTTACGACATATGACTTTCTTTAAATCTAAAAATCGTTACTGAAGTATTATATCGTCAACTAATTTCACAGAATCAAAAACCGGCAAAATTGTAAATGCCGCCAATTAATCTCATCGTCTGATATGCACAGAAAATTTCCCTCTGATTCCCTCTCTCTATTGACAAATTTCCTAAGATTTAGAGAGCAAAATACTTAAAAAACACTTTCACTTGAATAAACGAAAGATCTACAAACTTAATTATTCATGCGGCCAAAATTGAGACAAATAAGTTTTCCCTCTGTAGCATAAATTGCCTAAGTACGAACCTAAGTGCGTGTATTTTCGTGAGGTTTCTTATTCCGCCATTTTGCCAAGTCTCTTATTCTTTTGGATATCTACGTATTAGACCATATTTCTGGAACTACAGCAATTGCTTTCGTAAATGAAAAGTTTTTCCAGCATGGACGAAGAAGACTGTTTGAAGATGCAAGAAAATTTTTTTCCTATTATATTGGCCACAAACTGCAATGTTTAGCAAACGTTTTTGGATTTTTCGAAACTGTATTAACATCAGTTGTCATCTACTACAAGTTTTAAAAATGTATTCTAATTTGAGTTGATGAATAAAAAGTATTTTATTAACGATTGAAAATTTGAACACAAGATATATAAATATATAAGTAGAATGTGAATTAATTGTAGGAATTGAAAAGAGTTGGGAGTACGTCTCGGGAAAAAATAACAAAATGAGAATAAACCGTGATTTTTTTTCTTAAATTTTAAATATATATTCTTTTGTGGGAGCAATTCAAAATTAAATTCATCTACATATGAAAAATGTCATCAAAATTAATGTTAATACCATCAGTTGGGAAATAATCATACGTTATATCGTGCATTATGCAACTTCCGTTACCTGTGGCTCGATTATCGAATCACAGTCCATTTAATACATCTCCTAAGTTTTCCAACTGTGCGCTATAAACCATCAGCATAATTGCATCCTAATGACTGCTTAGTGAATTGTATCTTGCTGGTCGCGATCCATAATAGAATTTGAATGATAACTGCAGCATTCAAGGCCTTTATTGATTAACTTCCAGTCTTCCGATTAATTACTGTGCAGTTCCATTTCGGCTCTTTGCATCTTAGCTGCCTTCTAAGCGATTATAAAGGGACAACGAATTAATCTCCAATGGTCGGAATGGAAAGGGGGAGGGGGTCTACAGGTGATTCAATCGAGTTGGAAGCAGAAGGCAGCAACTAAAAATCCTACTTTGCAGTTAAATATGTGTATATTTATAATTTGTGAAATAGAGTAGATGGGCCCTAAAATTATTTGTTTGCTTATGATATAAGTCTTTCCCAAGATAAGAAATTGTCATGAATATAAATGCACGCTGGGTTTTCTAAACTGTCTATCACATTATTGAATAAAATCAATAAAACATTTGTTGGAAGGGGAAAAAATTAATTATCGTAAGTTTAACTTTCTTCGTAGCCGATGTTTAGTATATATATAAAAAGTTCTCCAGAAAAATAAATGCATTACGTATTAATATCAAATAATTATAATCTAAATAAATCAACTAAGTAAATCTGTTACGCAATATCAAGTTATCATTTCTCTCTTAAATTACTTTCCCATTTTAACCTATTTTCTGATTCTCTATATTAATCGACAAAAACAATTAAGAAATCTACTAACTGTGGCAAAATAAGCAAAAATCGAAGATTTCTCAAAACACGAAAGTGAAAATGATACTTATTGAAAAATTTTTAAATATAGATTTTTTGAGCTATTTCTAGATGCGTAAGTATGCCCCAAATTTATATGTATAAATAATATATATCTTATTTAAAAAATTAGAATCTTCTTACTATCCATATTACTATAAATTGGGACTTGCACATTTATAGACTTTAATGACATATACTAAAATAAAATATAGTCAAACCTCTACATTACGAACATTTATATTACGAATTTTTCTATATAGCAAATATTTTCCTGGAACCAAGAACATTTCACGATTTTCTTCGTAAAACAGCCTCCGAATAGTGAAGTGCATTTTCTATAAAACGGACTTTTTTTCTTGTGATTCAATTTTTCTCTCTCTATTTTTAAAGTATTTCTGGACATTTCAAGTTACTCTCTCTTTTAACACATTTTATGGTGGTCATAAATCTTGAACTGGTTTAATTAGGTACCTAATTCACCGTAAGCAGAATTCTGGGCGTTTCATCGAAGTGCATTTTTTAACTCAAATTATCTAGTTCACTGTCCATCTTCGATATCTCTTTTCACCCTCAGTGGAGTTGACTCGTATCCCCACGTCCTTGAACTAGACTCCGTTCATTTATAGTGGTGATCAGTCGTACTGGTAAGTTCGTTTCTTGCTGCTCAAAAATGTCAAAACGTACTGGCTTGAGCATGAAACAAAAAGTTTATTTCTTCAGGAAGTGGATAAAAGCACCAAGAAAAAGGATATTGCTTTCACATTCGGTATTCCAAAGGTTATCAACTATCATAAAAAGTAAATAAAGATGATCGATAATTATAAAAAAGTTAAATACGTTACAAATTTATGATCCATTGAATTATTGTTCAAAATGTTTAAGAACATGTGTCTTTGAAGATGTCGACGAGGCAGTTTTGAAGTGGATACACACAATGCGAAATAAAAATGTTCCGATCTGTGAACCTTTTGTAATAGAGTAAAGCTCCTTAATTTGCGAAGGCATTGGGATATATACGACGAATTTCTAGGTAGCAATGGATGGCTAGAAAAATTTAAGAAAAGACAAGGAAAAATACACCTGAAAGGGATTTTTGGTGCATCACAAAGATGTGAGGCGTATTATAAAATAAAGAATTTTTTTCAGACAAAATTAACAGACTTTATGGATTTATTAAATTTAAGGTCGTGTGGGGAAATGTGTGTTTTGAATTTCTAGTTATAAAACAATTTATGTTTAAAATTGCTTTTATGTAAATTAGAAAAAATGTTCCCCATAGTTCATTAATTTTATTTCAGCACAATTAAATTAAAGAGAGAGAAAAAAGTGAAAGTTTGGCACTGTTAAAGTTGCCGCCATTCTGTTCGGCTCCCATTGCCACAAATTCATAACTAAAAAATATTTGAAGACTTTAATTTCTTCTTTCATCAAAGGTGATGGTCATGTTATATTGTTATTTTGAAAATCATAACATCGCAAATATCTTAGATATAGGTAATATACAACCCCGAGATTATAATAAAAATACATAACTGCAATAATTAATAATAAATTGGCATGTATTTTTAGATTAATTAAAAACAAATGAAAAAACATAGATCAAAATCAGCATTTTTTTGTTACATTTAATTTATGAAATATATGAATCTGAATAAAGGGAGAAAAAGTTTACAATTTAGTGATATATTCTGCATGGAATGTAATTAGAAGAGATTCCATTTCTTAATACTATTATTGTCTTTTTTAATAAAAGTTGAAAAAGTTTAATTAAAGCATTGTTTCATTTTTTTTACGAATAAAAAGAGAAATTCACTTTCTATTTCATTTGACGAAAAACAGGAAAAATAATATTAAACGTTCAGCTCTTCGAGCTAACTTTCTTTTAAAAGAAATGGTTTGAATGAAGACACACACATTTTTCTCGAGTTATTGGAAAAATGAGAAGTTTCGATTTAAGTAAGTTTCTGAAGACGAATTTTCCAAATTTTAATTTAAAAAGGAATTCTTAAGGCAAAAATAAATTAAACCTTGAAATATTGTACGAGTAGAAAAATCTCGTACTTTGTCTTCAAGTTTTAAGGCAGTTTATCTTAAATAAAAGGAGAGTGTGGCTTATCATTTACATCAGGAAACTCAAATATTTCACTTCTTTTCAAAAACAAGCAATTGGAATAGTTCATTACATAAATGATATTCCGATACAGTTTGTTAACAATTTTTTATTGAATTGAATTCTTCCCAATTTTTAAACAATACTGATCTTTATTAATAACTACTTGTATACGCATGCACATTTAAAGCTCGTTATTATATAATAAAACACTCGTTATTATATAATACACATCGGAGTCCTTCACAAAATTTATTGCATAGCATTACTCGATATGGTATATAGTTCACTCATCTCTCTCAACTAAATCTTTTTATCTCCCTCTGTTCTTGCACCTACGAGGAGAGTTGAGTGGAAGTGTGCTGCACGACACTAATTAATTTAAGGCAATCAATTTATGGAACATTTCTTACATTTAAAAACTGTCCCTTTCTTTCATAAAACACATATCTAAAACACTAAAATTTGTGAATATTTCTCCTAGTGTATACAAAAGTTGTAATATTATACATACATAGTTGCCTGCCAGCACAAGATTTCTCATTATAAATATACACAGAAAGAGAGTGGATATATAAAAATATTAATAATACGTAAAAAACAATTCATGCTTCTATTGATTTTCATTCAAAACAAACTACTTATTAAGTATGTGCTTCTTTTAAAGTATGAACGAAAATGATTATTTATGTTTTGAAATTTGTTTAAAAAACACAACAATTCGCAAATACTTGTTCCAAAAACAATTTCTTACTTTTAAAACAATTGCTAAAAGTTTCCTTGAGGAATTTATATATATATATATATATATATATATATATATATATATATTAAGTAACTTTCGTTCGAAAAATATTCAATTATTATGATCCAGGATATAATTTTGAAAACAAGCCTGATACTCAATATTCTTAAACTTCAAATAAAGTATGATTTTATTTCTATCCAAACTAGCTAGTTTTCACCGTCCTTCTTTAATAAACTTTCCTGGCTGCTTTAGAAAATTATTATCGTAAAAATTTGTAAGACTATTTTCCTTCCAAGAGAAGAAATGTTACCATCCATAAAAGGTAGACTTTACGCCAAATGTTTTCTTTCATCAGCATATATGAACGAAACAAAGTTTATTACTCTAAGTTTCTTTTATGAATAATTTTACAATGTTTATTTTATAATCCTAGTATTTGTACTCAATACTTTAAATTTATTAACAAAATGAGTCTGTATTTCAAAAAACTTTTTTCATCCAATATGATTTCGTATAAAATCCCTTAAAAATTTTAGAAACTCGCCTTTTGCATCCTTCTTTTATACCTTTTCATAACATGTTCACATAATAATGTCAAATTTAAAAAAAAAAATATTTTTAAAACATAATTTATTAAAATAAATATGCAATGATTTACACGCATTATTTTTTTCCTTCTGCTTAATAATTGTAGACTTTATCTCGAAATATAATTTCTTTTTTTAAACAAATAAATATAGCATAATACAAAAATATAAACTTCAGAATAAATAAACGTGTGTCTGTTAAAAAAAAATTAAGATGATTCATTCAATCAAATAAAATTTCAAAACTTTTATGATTCGACAAGTTTTTATTGTATTGCTATTTTTTATGAAAATATTAATAAATTCTGAGGCTTTGTGGTGTAATAAAAACAGATCTCATACTTAAAAGATGTACAACCACTCCCCTTCATAAGTAAGCAACAAAAGATTTTCTTGTTTGATTTTCATGTCTTGCCAGATATAGCACAACTTCATTTGATCACCCACTACGGGATATTTAACTACTTTAACTTCTATACCAAACTATTGGAGCTCTTTCAGCATGTATATAGTACTTAATTTCGGATGAGATTTGCTACATAACTCTATAGCATCGCGAGGCCCAAAAATATTTTATAGCGTGTTCTCCTGCCAATTTTCCATAACTAACCTCTGAAGTTGTTTGGTATAAGAATTTAGGGAAATAAGAAGAAAGGAATCGTGATGTATTTAAGTGAGCATTGTAGCATAAGCTGAATACGGAAAAAGTTAAAGGGAGGATAATAATCGGCAACTAGGAGGAAACTAAGAGGAAGATAAGTGGATTTCTTAAAACATTGATTTAGGGTTGTTCAGAAGTTTGTGACGGATCTATACGCGTCATTTTATTAATCTCTGGGGAATTCTTTAGGCCCAGCATTTTCAATCAACCTTCTCTGAAGGGCAGAAAGCGTGATATGCAAATTAAGTTAAATATATATATTCTTTATTCATGAGGTTGAGAGTTAGTGAATTGTGAATAGATTAGAAGTGAAGTAAATCGGCAGTGAAACGTATACGTAAACAGTGTAAGAAGCCAGAAGTTGGAATATTAAGAAAATTATTAGATTAACTATTGGGGACGTGTTAAAGTCAACGAAAAGAGAATAGAAGACTGCAAGAGATCAGGTACTGTGATCTTAAATCAAGTTGATGTTTAGGAAGTTAAACTAATAGTGCGGTCATTAAATACGTAAGCTCTGTATAAAGTTATATTAAATGTAGAGCTGCATGATTGAATATATTCTCTCGAACGTAATCTCGTATCACTCCCGTTCTATTACTGACTAAAGTTATCTTGTTTAAGTGTTGTTTGTGTTTGAGTTGAATATAGTGATAAATAAAATAACTGAAGCTCATCATGTCGTATGATCATTTAGTTCCTCCCACATCTCTAGTCGGGTCACAGGGAAGAAAGGAAGTAAATTTTTTTTAAAGTTGGTCAGAAAAAAGTGATAATTGCTAAAGATTGAGGTAGATAACACATCAGTTAAGTACTTCTGAGTGAACCTATAGAAAAATATCCTGAATATGGAACCAAATACAGTGGTTAGAATATTTCAGTCAGAGATAGCAAGGTAAGTAATATTGCATCTTGTTCGTAAAAGGTTCCTTAAGGAAACCACTTCTTTTTTGTCTCACTTTTGATCATTATTATTTCAATTATATAAATATTATCATTGTCATGTTCGATTTTCGTATTCAGATACTAAGATATCTCATAACAGGAGATTCTGAACTCATTCAAGAATAATTTATTACATGTTGTCGAGTTTATAGTTTTACTACTCCATACAGACATTGATGATTCCTACGAAAAACATGAATAATAAATAGGCACACACAAAAAATATTGTAACAAGTCATAAGATATACAAGGAAAAACTTTTAAGTCGGAATCTTCGAAAAAATAAATTTTTCAAATATTTCTTCAAAAAGTGAAACATGTTTGTATAAATCAAATATGAATAAGACTAATATCACTGACTGATGAACATTTTAGTACGATCATTTTTCAAAATGTAATCATACATATATTTAATATAGTAAGTTTTTGAATTTTAGCTACGAAAATTTTACATATATCTGTGACTGAATGAACAATAATTTACCAAAATCCCTCATTGCTTTATATGTCCAAACTTGTAAGAGTTATATATACGAAGTAGACATTCAATTGTGTGTATACATACAAGAACCCGAAGGATATGTAAATTCTTGAGTTTCTGAATAGTATAATGTATCTTTCAAGAATTTTCCTTTTGTAAACAAGCATTCTTATATGCAACCGTCCCGTTATGAGATCTCAACGTTATTACGAATACGTAATCCTTTGATCCCAATAGTTTGTCTCAACATTTTAAAACTATTCAGCACAGCGAGTTCCTTTTCCATTGTAATACTGTATTCGTATAACAATCATTGTAGAAGATTCTTTTATTTCTCCTGAGATCCAAGTTGTAAATATAAATCTATGAAACGGTTATCCTTTAAGACGACAAAGATTTCAAAATACAAGGCAATTTCAAATGTCTTTTAGACAATGCATAATCCTTTAATTATTAGTCTTTTTTTTATTTGCTCCTATATTTTACAAAGCATATTTATTCATATTTCAAAATTTTTACTTTTTTTGTAGATAGGTATAATACGTAAATACAAACTATTTTTTCAATAGTTTATTTCAGTGGTAGGCAAACCTTATAGGAGTAGTGTGACAAACCTGTCAACCAACATGATTTAGGATTCCACGCAGTAGGATATATTTGAAATTATTCGATTCCTGCTGTAATTCATACAGAGTTAGAGAATAAAGGTCAAAAATATAGATTTAGTTTTATTATGTATTAATTATGCATCAAAAGATATCGATTTACATAAAAATAACATAATATATAACTATTCTTTCAATATAAATAAGTCTTAAGTACTAACGATAAATTACTATTTTTCACGCCGCAGCTATAAGTGATATTTCATTTTACAATTACACAATCATTTTGATAAGCATTTAATATTTAACACTAAGAATAAATAGAATTTTAAAAGAGGATGCTGTTGTTTTAAAACACACAAGTTTAAAGTACACAAATTACACGGACGCAAATTACGTGGAATCGTTTTATGACCAGAGAATTGAAAATAAGAAATAGCTTTTAAATAAAAATGCGTGAGGAGTAGGGAGGAGAGACTGCACGATTTAACTTTTTCATAAGTTTATACAGGTGTGTGTTGAGTGTGAGTCACTAAGAATTACTCCACGGGAAACCTTTGGCACACATGCCAAAGATGGCCGATCCCTGGTTAATATTATATATGGCTAATAAAAGGAAGAATTATTTGATTTACGAATCTTGTATCTCAGTTATATTCTGATGCAAAGACTCATTGTCGAATGTGAAGCAATTACAGCTGAATAAAACATGATTTGTGTTTAAAAACAGTCTAAGCACATGAGGGTGAATTGTGAGACGTTTAAGTATTTCAAATAAATAAATTGCAGTAGTTTTCATCATACAAATTTAACTGTTTTGACATTTGAAATTACACTACAACCTATCCGTGAAGTACTTTACAATTTCGGTCACAAATTGTAAGAGATGTGGCGGACACCCATTTCGAACAGTTGGATGAAGGGACTTTTTTGGTAAAAGAGCCAAATGCAGCCATGCTGCACCAACACCAAACCTTAACGAGTTTTCCCTTATGGATCAAGTTTTTTTTTTGAAGGAAGATCAAAAACGGTCACACTTTTTTTTCAAAGTAATAAACTATGAAATAAAAAATACTTGTATTTCCTTCTACAATTAAACAATACCTACACATAACATTTCGAGGAGAATGACCTTTAACTATGCGTGGGTTAAAAAGTGTACGAAAACTGGGCAAGGTTCTCTCACGAAACCTTTCATCTCTGTCATTAAATTCCACCCTGTGAGGGAAGTGAACCATTGGCTGAATAGTGACTTCGGCTACATACAAGGAAAGTTTTCTACTTCAGGTCTCTTCCAACAAAGATGGAACAAAAAGTTTATCAGTAACACCAAGATCTATTATATTTTCAGACCTGCAACGGGAATTGTCTCTCTAACCCTTTATAAGAGCACTCATCTGCAATCCTCAACGAGAGATTCATTCGAATACTCAACCTAGTACCCAAACTCATCTTAACATCTAGTGAAGGTCTAAATACCGAGATAGTGTAGCAAACTCCTTTTTACCAATTTAATCAACATTAATTTTCAAGTTTATAAAAGTCTGTTGATATCAAATATGCTATTTTTTGCAAGTATTAAACTATTTTACTTCTGGTAAATATAGTATTATAGTATTAGCTTAACCCGGGAGAGGTTGCGCAAGGCACATAGTCCCTCCAGGCTCTCGAAATCACATTCTGGGAAAACTGTTTGTTACCGTGCCCTTCATGAGAAACAAAATGTCTTTGTCCAATATTTCGCTCTTCTTTGAAAGTGCCAATTGTTGTTGTTTTTTTTACAAAACCTCAAGGTATTTGGGGTGACCAAGTACCCCGCGAGACCACATTTGTTCCAAACTATTTTCTATGAATAGGCTACATTTTCTCTCGTGAACGCCTTAGGGGTTTTGATTACTGTGTTGTACGACTCATAATGGTTTATAAATGTAAATTAACGCAGAATATAAAGAAGAAGTGGAACATCTGCGATCTTTATTCGATGAAGTTGAAACTTCAGAAGAAGAAATTGTTCGAGCAAGCGAAGAATATGATGAAATAATGGATAGTAATCATGATAGTGAAAGTAAATTTGAGCAAATCGATGAACTTATGAAACGTTTGAATAGAAAGGAAGGTTTTGCAAATGCTACCCTAAAGACTCCTCTAAAAATGAAACTACAAGTGTGCCACACACAGCACCCTGTGAAAAAGTTCAACATGATATTCTTAAATCATCTAAGGACAATAAAACTACAATAACTTGAACAAATATGACAGTTTTGACTGCAATTATTATTCCTGTAATGTTAGCAAAAAGTGTCTGGGATTTGCCTCCTTTGTTAAAGTCTCACACAGTTGAAACATTTTAGTTCAGTTTGATTGAATTTTTTCTCAACATTTTTCAAAGAAAAATTTTAAATATCTTAAAAGTAGTTAAGTATACTTTTTTATAATTAAATTATCGATTGCAGTTACGATTTTAATCGTGTACAATAAAAATAATTATTAAAAAAATGGATTGAGGTGACTGTATCATACCAGGCGACCACTAACGCTAGTTTCGAGGGCGCTACTTCACCCAGGTTAATAGCTTATCAAACTGAACTTTTAAGCTCACTATTCAATTAACAGTGAGTGAGCGTGATTCAAAGATGGCTCGGCGAGGCTTTAGAGAAAGAGAAGCATCAGGACTATTAATCCCTACTAAAGCAATGTAAATAAAAAAGTAATGCTGATAGAAAGTGATTATTAAAATAAAGAACTATTGGTGAATTTAATAAACTGTTTTAAAATTGCTCCCACATCCTCCACCCCCCAATCAAAACTGACATATATTTATAAGTCATATATATATTATGACTTTAATACGTATATGACATATAAATATATGCCAATATGGTTAATAGGTTTATACATTATCGATAAATTTTATATATCTTTATATTTTGGTTAACTTAATTATTAAGAATTGTAGCTAGTTTTCTAAATCTCATCCATTGATCAAAATCGTACTTATTTCCGCTGAACATCAACTCATGGCCAAAGATGAAAACGATTTTAACAAAGATTGAGTAGAAATTCTTTAGTTATTTTTCTATATTATATTTACATTCGTAAATACAGAGTTGGGGAAAGATGCTATTACGTATTAGCTGCAGAATAGTTGATGCGCAATAGAATGATTTTTTGAAGAATTTGGAAACGTGCTCCCGAAAATAGTTGCCAAGGTGAATCTTACGCTAATGATGCTTCGAAGAAACACTATCACGGACACAAATGCAAAGATTAAGGAGAAAAACTTGAATATTTTACACATATTCCTCTTAGAAAGGGCACTATGAGATCAAAAGTTCACGCCGTGAAATTTCTCACGTCTACTTTTTATAAAGGAAAATCCATAAAACTAGTTTGAAGTGCCGTTAAACAGTTTTTACAGAAAAAAATAAGCAGCCAAGGGACCATCTTTCTTGAAGTTTATAATTCCGTTAAGAAATTATGGAAAAATCCAAAAACTAAACACTCAGAATAAAGTTCAGGAAATATATAATCTATATAGTTCTTTTAATAATATATATTGCCTTCTATGTGGTTTTTATTGTTTAGCAACGATTATTATGGTGTGAATTAAATTCACAAGCTGGTACTATTAGTTGCAACAAAAGGAGTGTTTTAGTCAATAATTAGACGCCAATGGCGTTATTGTCTTAGCCGTTGGATTAAGCTGTCACATGATCACTTGTTAAAATGTTTCCATAATTATATTATCTATACCCTTTCGTCTGTAATAAATCTTTTCCGTTGTGCGAGTAGTGAATCCGATTATCCCTTCCTCATAACCAAATTTTGATAATCAGATTTTTAAGATGAATTATCGAAAGGTAATTCAGTTAATAGTCAAACATAAAACGATACATGTCAAATGATTGAATTTACTTTCCTTGCTCTGATTTCCAATAGCGGATCCCTACGATTACATTACCCTTGTATGTTGCTATACTGGACACCTCAGTAAACACTTATCACCAAGTCCGTTTTATTATGGAAAATCTTTAAGCTTTTGATCCAAAAATATGCCAAGAAATAAACCAAATGGTGAATAAAAATTCTTGAGATAAATCAGGCAGGATGTTGCAAACTTACTCATTATTTTTTTCCTGTATTTCAGTTCTTTCTAGAATTCCTGAATACGTAGAAATTATACATCAATAGACTCATACAAAAATATTGCTTAATATATATATATATATATTAAGCAATATTATTAAAAACTATTTATTAAAAATTATCTGAAATTATTAAAAACTAATTATAATAATGACTCTGCAAACTTTTTAGACCTACAATTAATTGTAAAGAATAATATACTAATTAGTAATATTTTTGATAAAAGAGACTCTTTTGATTTTAACATTATTAAAATGCCTTTTTGGGGAAGTAACCTATATATCTATCTATTTTTAGAAATATTATCCTAAATTTTATAAAAAGAAACAACGATTTAGTCACAGAAATTATGTTAAACAAAATAATTTTAAGCTATTCTGCAATAATTGCTTGGAATACAACTATCCAAGTAAATTTATTTTTAAATATATCTCTAAGTTATCTCTAATTCTCCTTCATAAAGTTTACGAATTTTTCTTTGTTTTTTATTATTTTCAATTTGTTTTTGATTGTTTAGTTTAATTACAATTAAACTATCCAGGTGGCGCCACTAATTTTTGTTTCTGGCCTTAATAATTTAACACGTCATTTTTAACGGTCATTTAGCGTGGTTGCTCTTGTACGTACAGATCTTTTTTCCGCTCTCTTGTTGATTGAATTTTTTCCATGTAAGTTTTTGCTTTATTTTTCCTTTTCAAAATTATCTTTATTTGTATTTTGTTAAGATTCATTTCTTTTCATATTTTCTATTATTTTTTATTATTTTTATTTTATTTTTCTGTTGGTTGCAAATTACACGTGGTTGGTTTTAGGCCTAACTTTTCAATATGGTTATATATTTCCTATAATGTCGAAAATTTCTGCTGTACGGGGAGGGTTGGATCCATAAAATATATTTAACCCTAATTTTGCTGGTCCTAATTCAGCACCAGCTTTAGAAATCATAACAGGTCTTCATTTTAGTCCATTGACTCTTCTGGTTTCTTACATTTTAAAGTTCTAATTCTGCTGCACGTTATACATACGCTTAGTTAATTCTTGTACAGTATACTTTTCAATCATTTTTTCAAGTTGTGTTTCTTGAAATCTGGTTTAAATCTTCTAGCTTTGTTTGTGATATAATTTAGTATTATCAATTTTATTATGCTATGTATTTTTTTCATTTTATAATACTTTATATATATATATATATAGCAGTAAATAATTAAAAAGAAGACTAATAAATCCCAAGAATCTTAAGATCAGACCGGAAGAACCAAGAACATGGAGCCATGACAAACCAAAAAAGAGAAATGTAGCTAGAGGGGAAAACTATTATGATTTCTCGAGCTGTCACTGGTTTAGGACAGTGAAACAGGATTAAACATTGTTTTTTGAGATCTCAACCTTCTCCTGCAGCAGAAATTGTTTCGACACAATAGCTTCCAATATAAACTAAGACAAAAGCCTAAAACCCACGTGGGTAAATATAACAGCAATAGAATAGAAATTGCAATATTAAATTACTATAGGAATCCGGAAGAAATAGACAAATATAAATATGTAGAAACAAAAATATTTGCAAGAGAGGTTAATAATGAATATAACCATAATTAACAAAAATGTAAATGAGCAAAGAAACTCTAATCTTACCCGATGTATACAGATTCCACAATTGTACTGACTCAACGCATAAAAAACACAGCAATACTAAGAATAAAGGCGCCATCTATATATATTTTTAGTAACTAAACTTAATATAAGAATATGTTAAGAATATTATATTTTATAGACTAAATATAACAAGAAAATTATATACTATAAACTAAATAGCAATGAATACTTCAAATAAAAATAATTAAATAGCTATAACTTTGAAGACATATATTTATAAATAAAATTAGCTGGATAGTTATAATCTAGGCAACTTTGAAAGAATTTTTTATAGTTATTAATTCTCAATACTTCTTCAGATACTAAATCATTATTTCTTTTTGTATAATTTAGAAGGATATTTCTAAAAATTGAAATGTGAAGGGTACTATTCCAATATGGCATTTTTATAACATTAAAATCAAAAGAGTCTCTTTTATCAAAAATATTACTTTTTAGCATATTATTTTCAACTTTTAATTCTAGATCAAGGAAATTTGCTGATTCTATATTGCTATTGGTTTTTATTAATTTCAGGTAGGTTGGATAATAATTAAATATAGGAGTAAAGTCAACTTTATTACTGAAAATAATTAGATCATCGATGTATCTAAAAAAGTAACAAGAGTCTGTATCAATTTTTTCATTCTCGTAATAGTGTAAATAGATATTAGCCAGACTGTTACTAGCTGGGCCACCCTGTGGCAGACCTTTAATTTGTTGATAATAAGAGTTATTATGAAATATGTAATTTTCTTTCAAAACAAATTGTATAATAATATTATATTTATCATAGTTTATCAATTTATTTAATGAATATTTAATATAAACATTTCTAAGTACTTTAATCATATCCTCTATATCAATAGAGTTGAATAAGCCTTCGAAATCAAAGCTATGCAAAGATTTAACACTCTTACCTTTCATGTTCTCAACGATATCTTTACTATTCTTTACAATAATGGAGTTTGAGATATTGTCTAGAGTGTGTTGTATAACTTTTTGCAACACCTTGCCTGGTTGTGTAATATAGGTATTAAAACCATTAGTAATAGTTCTGAATTTAATTGGACACTTATGAAATTTTGGTGTTAGAAAAATATAAGGAAAATTGATATTCTTTGTATATAAATCTAGTTTTTTATAAAAAGCTGAAATACGGTTACTGATTTCTCTATTGCTGCTATTAGATTTAATAAACGCATTATTGTTTTGAAACTGTTTGTTAAGTATAAATTTATAAAACCATTTGCAAATTATTGCATAGTTGCCCGGAACTTTATCTACATATACAATAATGAAATCTTTTTGAAGATTTGAAATTTGGTGTTTTATATCTTTGTAAGAAATATTTTTATCAGTTTTATAGTTAAGATTAAGTAACTCACTCAAAACTTTGCATTTAAACTCATTGAATGCTTCGAAAGGAAAGTTGTATTTAATTGCTATTTTTGTAATGAAGTTATTAATATCTTTAGAAATTTGTGCTTTGATAGCTTTATTATTATTAGAACGCATTATTCTAAAGCCAGTACCCTTAACCATTATTTCTCTGAGAGTTTTATCTTTAATAATATTTAAATTACCAGATATGACATGTTTATGATATTCATCAATGAAATCTACATAATTATGACAATTACATACAATATTATTATGTTGCAAATCAATAGAATTGTAGTTAATTGTAGTTAGTTCTACCAATTTTCTTATTATATTTAAATGCCTTTTTAATGTTAATGTTTTTTACTGGGAAAAATTGAATATACTTCTTAAACACTTCAGTAAAGTTTACATGATTATAGGATTTATTCATGAAAAGGATGTTACAGTATTCAGTTGTAGAATTTAAAACATTATCATGTATTGATATATTAAACTTACTGATTAAGAAATTACAAAAATCTTTCATAACATGTAAGGCTTGACATTCTATAAAATTATTGTAACTAAGTATATAATTAAAAAGTTTGATTTCTTTTTTATTCAAACCAAACATGAAATTTTTTATTTGATTAATGTTATAAACAGTTTCAAAATCACTACAGAATTCATTAATTTTAGCTGTGATATCCTTGGAATCTCTACTTTTTCTTTTATTCATTTTACCTCTTTTTGTTCTCTTGGCTATTTTATTAATATTATTATTATGACAATTATAAAAAAATTCTTTGTTATCTTTTCGCTGTATGCATTGCAAAACATTTTTGCCATTATATAATGTGTTCAGTCCATGAGGATATGTTGTATTATGGAAATGAATAAAATGGTTTTCCCACCATAATCTATCTTTTAAAAAGGGAACTATTCTAAGCATGGATATATCAATATTATCAAAACCATGCAGGTGAAAGTGTCTTATTTCAATATTATTGTTATTATATTTATTAATGTAATGTTTAGTATGAGATCTGTGAAGATTAATTCGAATATTTAAGTGTGTAGAAATCTGACCAATATATTTATAATTACATTTTTTACAATTCAACATATAGATACAATTAAAAGACTTACAGAATATAAAGTTAGAGTTGGTATCCAACTGTTCATAATTGATCATGGGGCATGTTTTACATCTTTTATCTTTACATTTATTGTAGCGAAAATGAATATTCGGGGTATAATGACAATCAACAATAGAAAATTATTATTAGAATTAATGATATTAAAATTTTTATTAACATACTTATGAGAAGTTAAACAAAATTGCTTGTTCTCTTTAGTAACAATATTTTTTGTAGCATAATCAGTATTAAGATAATTATAGTTATTTACATAGTTAGAATTCCAGAATGTTCTGGATCTATAGGATTTATTATTATATAAGGGAGTCTTACACTCCGCGTGGTATGAATAATAATTCAAATCATACCTAGTGCCTTCTTTGTTCAATTCATTCTTAAACATATTAGAATGATGACTATAACAGTGATTCATATTGTAAAATATGCAAAATATAAACCAGTGTAAACCTCAAAACAGTCGAATAATAAGCAAACTGTCTACTCAATCGAAGTAAACAAAAAAATGGAGAAGAGCTCGTACCTATCACAAAGGATAAAAAAACAGGAAAAATTTCCAAAACAACTTCGAAAAACTACCTACAAACTATGGTCACTGTTTGACGATATCACACATACCATAATAGTGTGACACCGAGCATAGATAGGCTAAAAAAGCTGATCTAATTGCCAGTCGCTAAAATAATGTTAAGATTACTGTCATAAAAATTTTTTTATACTTGAACTAGAAAACTAGTGTATTCATAGAGCGCAAATAAACATGTTGAACAATATATAACAAAAATTAGCATAAAAGAAAATATAATAAATAAGAAAATTTCCGAATAAATATGTAAAAATAGAAAAAAACTTGAGTAAAATGAAAAACATACACAAAAACCTAGCAATATAATAGTAATAAAAACCAAAGATGTATTAATTAAAGACAAAGTAAAAAATTGAAATAAGAAGAGAAAAGTAAAATAAAATAAAATAACCAAATATTATAACAAAACTTATTACAATACTGATTATAAGCATAAAGCTTGTATATACAATGTCAAAAACATTTTTTATATAAGTCATTTATAAGTAGTAATTTTTATACATAAATAGCAAAAAATTGGCAAAAAAATGTTTTACCACTGAGATAAGTTGATCTTATGATTATTAAGACTAAAGTAAAACTCTCGTGTATATGTATATATATATATATATATATATACATATACACGAGAGTTTTACTTTAGCCTTAATAATCATAAGATCAACTTATCTCAGTGGTAAAACATTTTTTTGGAAATCAAGTGAGCGGTTGATAAGTAGTCAGCTACAATTTATTGATTGTTAATGTTAGGTGTACCTGAAAGCTGAAAGTTCTGTGTGCTTTGGTTACAACAAGCTATAAGTTTGGCAAAGAGTGATTCAACTCAGCAAACCATTTGTACCCGATTAGTAAACTAGTATTGGCGTGGAAATATTCCAGAGGAGTGCCAAATAAGTTCTGTGAGAAGAACTTGAATGAACGTGTCATAATATGCACACCACTGCTGGCACGGAACAAAACTGAACCCTTCTTGAAGCGGATGACCATTGAGGATGAAAAATGGATTACCTATGAAAAAAGATTGGAAGGAAAAGAGCATACTGTGAACCGGAAAAACCTGACTCCTCCACCTCTGAGGCAAAGCAGAGCCAGAGTAAGAGAAATATGGTTGGGCATTCGAGGACTAAAACGTTTTGATATGTTGAAACCCAAATAAAAACTAAATTTGGAGAGGTACTGTCAGCAATGGGCTTAATTCATAATGTTCACATGATAAAGGCAATCACGTGTTTGCGACTTAATTTAAAACTCACATTAAACTAAACCATAATTTTTGTTCTATTTGCTAAATTTAGATAAAATTTCAAATTTCATGATTAAGTAAAGATTCTCAAATGTAATAAAAAAATAAAGATATATCAAACCAAAAATATTGTATTCGTGTACTTTTAAATTAAGTATATTTTGATTATTTATGTAAGTTATTATTGTTGACTAATAATGTTCTTTTTAAAAGATAGTTTCTGCAGAGAGCAACAGTTGGTAACAACGAAGCGCATGAACTAATTACCTCGAAACACATGCTTGCATTTATTCATAAATTTTTTAACTAATTGGCTAGAAATGCCTGTTTTTCATTATCATGTGATTGTGATGTCACATGAATTTATCTCACTAGATATTTTAAAATTAGTACTGCAAGAAAAGAGGTCGGCGATGTTCAGAACATCTTATTGCTTCATGATTATTCCAACCAAGTGCTGCTTTGGGTCTCTTCAGAAACTCGCTGAGTTTGAGTGGAAAAATCTATCGAAACAACCATTATCTCCAGATCTTACATCCTACGATTATTACTTGTTGCTGTCCAAACAAAAGTATTTTGTGTGGTAAAAAATTCAAAAACGAAGATATCAGGCAAGAACTGATTCAACGTTTCACCTCTAGAGATGAGGCATTTTTTTAAAAAAATGTGATGTACAAATTGCTTTCAAGATGGTAATAAGTCAAATGCTGACAACTATATTATTCAAGGTATGAAGACATTATTTTGTCTTATCTTAAGACTTGACAGAACTTTACGGTAGATTGAATATTATACCCATTTTTAGGAAATGTCTGAATTTCCTCAATGTAAAGGAAATTCACATATACATATAGGAACACATTCACAAACTATTTTGGTGCGCTGAGTGGCAAAGTAAAATAGCAGGATAGTATCAAAAATAAATTTTATTTCCAACACAACAATCAGCTAAATTTGAATATATGTAGGGTTGGATATGTGCGATGTCACAACCCCTCCCCCTGTACTTAGGGTGGAGTAGTCCACACTGACGTCACACCCCGCCAGGAATGTCTGACTGAAGGACACACGGGAAATGAGGTAGACGGACGTTAGAGACGCTAAGCTCTAGACGTAGGAGGAAGACGTTCTCCTTGGTGTTTAATATATTTTAAATATTTCATCCTTCATTTTGTTCAATAAAGCATTTATCATTATTAGGTTGTAGTCATTTTCCCATATATATTCCCTTCGTCAGAGTGGAATTCTGGGAAGATAGAAGAAATGCCAGAAGACATTTCTTCCAACCAATGAAATTCCATAAGAGATTCTAACAGCCAATAAGATGCAAGGATCAAGAATCGATACTGTGAGCAAGGATCATCTGATATTATGGATATGGATGATCCGATACCATGAAAGCACACCACACTCTAATCTTCCCTCCTAAATGCGCTCACATGAAACTTTTTGTTTTATACGTGTTTTATTGCAAATGTAAATTTATTTGAAAGAACAATATTATTTCATGAAAATTAATCATCATTCCTTCTTATCGGGCAGTTTCATTAAATTTGGAGTAAAAATTACATTTGCATTGGGTGAAATATTCAAGCCCTAAAAGGATTTAATGTACACGCAGGCATTACCCTTTTCCGTATTTGCTTCAATTAAATGATACGCAAACAGAAAAGTTTTCCGCAGAAAAGCAGATGTGTACTTCAGGAGCTTTTGCGATTCAGAAAGCCTTTTCAGGAGCTATCGCGGCTGAGTTATTCTCGCCCTGCTTTGTGTTAAGTGGTAATAATGCTCAGGGTGCAGAAGCTTCGATTCAAGTTCGGAAAATATTATTTCTTTCTTTTTAAGACTGCATTCGCTTAATGTCAGGGAACATAATCCTAAGTAGGAACTCTTTTTAAAATCCAAAAAAAAAAAAAAAAGATTACATCTGGAAATAAATTTAAGTAATTATAACTCAATTTTCAAATACGTATAGAAAGTTTAAAAATCTTTAATAATTGTGATATTTTCTAATTCAACCAGTACAGATAAATGTCAGTTTGGTAAAAAGTTACAAGGTAAAAAAAAATATTTTAACCACAATGTCGAATTTATGGTAGGGTTTTCCTATATATACTAGGATAAAAAATGTAATGATTTTTTTTCTATTATGATTATATCGCAAACAAAAATGTAAGCAATTCATAATACGTTTTCTTCAATTTCAAATATTTTTACATGTTTAACCATTTTAAACTGATTTTAAAATTTCTAAGTTAAAAAATCAATATTTTGGTAACAAATTTATAAAATATGTATGCACTTTCTTTATAAGGTATCAAAATATAGATTATAGCTGCTATATTAATTTTATTGCCCAAAGTTAAGCAATTGTTGACAAATAAAAGGCTTTCTAATCTTTCACTCTTTGTAATCAATCTCTATTTCGTTTCCAGACACCTTTTCAATAAATGTGTCAAAAGTAAATACATTAGTTTTCAAACGAGAAGAAGGAATTTTATTTTACGAAAGTAAGTCTCGTGACATAGAAAAAGTGTCGACTCGCCATATTTTTTTACAAATCAAAGGTAGAAAATGTATGTTTCGGAAAGTTTTCAAATACTGAAAAAATGAGTCGTTTTTTATTCTGTCTTCTTTGCATTATGAGCAAAAATTAAAAAAAGTTGAAGTTGGATGAAAATTTTTAATTTTATTAGTATAATATAGTAACTTGTTTTTCATTTCAACAATTAGTAACACATCCAAAGTTTCCGCTCAAAGCTCATTTATGCTAGCAAAAAAAGTCTTATGAATAATTTACATTTCACATTAGTAGAAACGATTGAAAATTCTTGCGAAAATTATTTATCAAAAAACATCTGGCGTGAAAAAAGTAAAGAATGATAAATAGAAAAAACAAATCTTTTAATTTAAATCTTCTCAAACTAATTCAGAAAATATTGCAGACATTTTTTAAAAAAAGAAAGAAATCCAGATATATCACAGATCTTTTTATGATTAAATATTTTTGTATCTTTATTAATGAGAATTATACTATTTATGTTATTAAGTAAGGTACAAGTTTCCAGAATATCCACATCACACGAAGTTTCCACATCATTCGTAATTCAGAACATAAGGAAAGCCACTTATAAAATTAACACCATGTATAACTAGATTAAAAAAGATTGTACAGCTTATTTCTCATTCGAGTTCACGTCTGAACGTTGTTTAAAAGGACGTGGTACTCTTTGCCTGAATCGCATGAAGGAAAGCATGTGGTGATCAATGTGCGATTTTATTGCTCCTAATCTCATAGCTGTATTGCAAATATAAAACCCATGCGTCTAAGAGAACCATACCATATATCAGTGTACTTAATAATTACTCGATAAAATAAGTTTGTTGTTCGTACGGCCTTGAAGTTTCGTTCTCCCACGTCACCTAGCTGGAGTCTCAGGACTCTGCTGGTTTGCAAGGTAAGTGAACACATGAAAAGTGCCTCAACGTTTGCAGTATCAGATTGCCACAAACTGACAATCTTAGCGGATTTCCTGGACGCTGCAACACAGTCAGACACACCTTGAAATACGTTCATTGATGATCAAGGTCACAAAAGTGGCATAAGTCTTTTCTGATAAATCACAGCTCTGTATGCAGCGTAATGATACATGAATTCTTATGTAGAGGCACCGAAGAGGTCGAGTAGTTCCAATTTTTATCTCCCATTGTCTTATGAATCCCACATCCAGGGTATCTTTAGGTATACATCCCTCTCATCTCTTGCACAGTGTTGGTACATCATTGAACAACGTCGTTACATAAACGTTAAAACTATCCAACGATATAAACTGAGGTTAGGGTCATACGAGAGATTGTTCGTCTACATTAAATTTGCTCAAAATGAGAATTCCTAGCATTTTACGAATATTAGACAGTCATATATCGAAAAAAATGGGACGACCAAAGAAGCTGAATCCTTATGAAAGAAACATTTAACTGGAGCTTAGAAATACAAGGTGTATGCAAGACAGATAGAGTACAATTAGGCGATGAGAAATCACGAGGTTGGAAATGCTTTCCTGAAACGTTAGTGACGACATTAAATAGAAAGAATATCTGATACGAATAAGAAGGGAAAACATGTTTATTGTACTTAGTACAGCAAAAAACTAAGGTAAAACAACACCACAGAGACAACGATCGTCATCAAAGTAGGTGTTGTACGACCCCGCGCGAGCAGTAATGTAGATTTCAAATCTACGGCTCATTTAATCAATACAGGATTTGCGATACACAGCTTACTGGTACAGAGATTGTCTTTACCATATCCAGCACAGGCTCCTCAATGTTTGGCGTTCTTCGCTCAAATTTCTGTGTGTCTGTGATGAAGGATCCACTGTCGGACAATCTCTGGTGCAAGCGTGCAAAGAAGACTTGACAAGGAGTTTCCCACCAGGGGTAATGTTGGCCGTAAGACCAAAGTGAGGCTCGTCCTTTCCAATCAGTGGCTCCAATATGCCTCACGCATATCAAAAAGTTCAGCGTTCACGCGTGCGCGCGCGTGTAACGTTCCATTCTACTATCACTCAGTCGGTAGGCGAAAAGAAGCTTCACAGTATACTGTAGCAAAATCCGAGCGTGCGCATGCACAGTCATCTAATTATTCGGTTTATGTAGCGCCTTCTATCGCGTACTCCAACCAATGTTTTACCAGCATTTTTGCTGTATTAAATAATAAACATGTAAAGCGCATCATACTAACTAACTATCGTTCAGTGGTAGAATGCTCTTACTAACTACAAATAATTTCTACTAAACTAAATTGATGACCAGCCAGACAGTTTTTTTATG
Source organism: Trichonephila clavata (assembly GCA_019973975.1). Lineage (NCBI taxonomy): Eukaryota > Metazoa > Arthropoda > Arachnida > Araneae > Nephilidae > Trichonephila > Trichonephila clavata. Next base: position 70,651 of record BMAO01024168.1, read on the forward strand.
CTTTTAATGACATCTGTATACATATTTAAAAGTTAAGTGAGTTCTGACTATTAATTTTAAATACTATCAACTACTAGAAAACGAAGCAAACATCATCTTAGCAAAACTAGGTCAGAACTGAACTCGGAAGCAAAACAAAACACATTTTACACATACAGAAAAAGTGGGAGCGCCATCTATAGGGCTTTTCACCACAACATGTATTCGAATCCTGTCTTTCATGTATCTTGAGTCATCTGTACTGCACCAAGAAAGTATTTCCGATTATGCATTACTGTGGGATTTCCCATCGTCTAAAAACTTGCAGGAAGAAGAACTTTCATTACGAAAACTACGAAACAAACTTGCCTAACAAAAAGGAGTACGAAAAGTGGAAAAAGAATTTCTGTAAGAAAAGAACCAATACCTTGGAGTACAATGAAACCAGCAGTATGAATAGTAAAGAATATTGTCAATACAAAAAACTCACAGTAACAAAAACTCTCAGCACGAAAAGAAGAAAAAAGATTAGTACGAACATTTGCAGCAAGAAAAACTACATTACGAAAACTACAAAACACTTGCAGTAAAAAATGTACACACAACTTTCAGCAAGAAAAATACAAACAACTTGCAGTACGAAAATACAAATCACATTCAGCACGAAAATACAAAAAACTAACAGTACAAAAAGTACCTTGCAGCAGGAAAAGTATGAAAATCTTGCAGTGTGGAAAGTACTAAAAACTTGCAGTACGAAAAGTAGAAAATATTTGGAGTACGAGAAATACAAAAAATTTGGAGTACGAGAAGAATAAAAAAGAAAAAAATGTAGAATCAAAAGAACAAAAGACTTGCAGTAGAAAAAACTTATAGTACGAAAAGTACCCATGACTTGCTGTTCGAAAAATATCAATAGCTTGCATTACGAAGAATACAAAATATTTGCAGAACGTAAAGTAAAAATAACTTACTTGCTGTACGAAAAGTACCAAACACTTACATGTAGTACGAAAAATACGAATAATTAAGCTGCAGTACGAAAAATACGAATAATGTTTTTTAAAAATTTGTAAATGTGTTATAAAAATTGTCATTTCACAATTGCTTATTTAGAAACATTTTTTAAAAAAATATTATATTCATATATAAGAAGTTTTAACAAGAATAAATATTTTTACTTTAAAATATTAGATGTCCTATTTTTTCCCAATGCAATTAGAGGACGATGGTAATAATTAATTTTACAGTTATAAATATTGAATGAAAAAGTCTCTAAGAATGATCATACTTGCAGGTTAAAGTTGCTATTTCGCGAGGAAATAGCAACTTTAATCCTGGAAGAAATCCTGGCGTTTTCTTTGATGTTATTGCAAGCCTTATATATCTGTCACTTTCTAACAGTAGAAAGGTAATATTTGATTGATTAATACAGACCTATTTGAAGTAATGAGTAAGATTTGTTGATATTGGAAAGGCTGTGACGGTTAGTCAACAGTTTATGATCTTACAAGCCCCAGCTTAATATCCAGGGTTCCGTTACACGAAGGGATTCCAAAGGTCAATTTCATAAAAATGTAAAATTTTTACATTGGAAGATATCTTTCGGAAACATACAGGTTTGTAAGTTAAATAATATTTAATTATTTCAGTATAATATATAGAGAGAGTGAGAATGACTTCCTACGCTAAAATATTAAATTAACTACTGAGATTAATAAATTGAGACTATCTGAAACTGTTTAGGATTTGTTATGGCTACGACAATGAGAATTGAGGCGAATTTTAAAATAGACAAGGCACACACAGAATGTTTTCATGCTTTTAGAGTGCCCGTACAACACGAAATAAAAACAACACTATCCGAAACAATTGGGAACTGAGGCATCGTTATTAAATTTGACTTCTTGAGACACCAGAACAAAAACGCATTTAATTCTATAAATGTTTACTCAAATGTATAAGACGCACAAATATTACACTTGGCATATATTGAAATTCAGATAAAACTTATGCACTTCATTATATTTAAAATTACATACTTATATATATTGTTGACAATTACTTAGTAATACGTATTTAAATCCATTTAACTATTAGTGCATAATAAAAAATAGCGTATAAATTTACATCAATAAGTTATCAATTCCCGTTATTAATGGACCACAATAGTCTTCAAATTGCTGATTTGATGTTTACAATCCTACGATTCAATATTTACAATTCTAGAAAGCACGTAAGATGTGTCTACTATATGAGAAAAATATAACAATTCACAAAAAATCATCGATTTCTGGCTTAAAATCTCTGGGAAACACATTTGTAAAAAAAAAAATCAAAGTTCCAACACATTGCGCAAATGTTTCGGCAGACAACCGTAATAAATTTTACTCGGCAATTTCAAGAAGTGAAACCGTGAAAACATATTTCATCTTCCTTCCACGCTCTGACTTTACAAAAGTTCCATTTATAAAAACATTTCCAAATCACTTTTCGTTATTGAAACGCGAGATCAAAATACGTAAGGGGCGAGAAATTCCGAACCCATTTTTCTAAAATAGCAGTTACAAGAGCAGACAAGAGATCCGAGTGGTGTTTAAGAATGCTGGAGGCATCGAACCCAGACAAAATGCAATAAAGTGACCCCCTAACTCATCCCCAAGAGTGAGTACGCATTTTAGAGGGGTTGCCAGTGTTTCCCTTTTCATTTAATCCCTCCTTCTCTCATCAAAATACACTCTTTCGATTAGATGGTGTGTCTGCGATGCACCCAAGCTGGAATTAAGAGAAAACAGTCACGCGGTTGATGGATTATGGAGGGTGTGGGGAGATCTCCTCCATATACTAAGTCAACGAATCCCTTTCTTCTCCCGACTTAAAGAGGGAAGGGATTCGCGGATCAGAATGAATGAAAAGAGAAACTCTCTTTGACACTTCAATATCTGTAAAAGAGTCCCTGGTAAAGAGGCGGGAACTATACTGGTCTTTTTAATTTGAGAGAAAACACAATTTGTTACACTAATACCAAAGTTTTATTTTGTGAATCAACGTTAGTTAACACATCGCTTCATAAAACCCCACACATTCGATTCAAATTGATGCTGTATTATACAAACTCTTTATATTTGTTGTGAACCAATTTAATTCATATTTATTTTTTACTTGATAGATTAAAAAAAATTGAATTACAACGGATAAAAAGTTCTAGTGTATCGTATGGATTTTTAATTTTGTTTAACCTTCCTTTATTAAAATTAAGTCAGAAAAATCCTTCTTTATCAATTTTAGAAATCGTAAAAGTATTATTATATACAATTAAATTTAATTAATTAGCGTCATTCAAATTAATTTTGCAAATCACGATTTCCCAATTTAAATTACTTTCACTTGTGAATCCAGCAGATATTTTGTTTGGGTAAAAAAAAAGAAAGTGTGTGTGTGTGTGCGGCCAAGAAGAGAATGTGTGAGCATGATAGTTTTACTAACAGAAAATAATATAAATAAAGCAGTGCTTCTCAAACTTTCAATATTTGCACGAATCAATTTTCAATCATCATTTTCATCGCGCCACCCTTCGTACAATAACAATGTTTTGAATGTAGTCATAATGAAATATAACTCTAAAGCTACAATAAGATTTTAATTATAAACCGTACAAATTACCAAGATAATTATTACATTTTGAATATAATTTTGTGTATGACAAGCCCATGGAAATCACTGATAAACCCATAATTGATAAACGTGTTATTGACTTAATGTTGATAAATTAAATATCAAATACATTGTGCAGTATTAATACATTTATAAATGTATTATATTCGTGCAATTGTGTCAGGATGTATTTTGCTTTGATTCTTTTCATTAAATTAATAAAATTTTATAAATAACTCATTATTTTCGATTGTTCAATATGTTCTCACTCCCCACGTAGGGTTATCTCACCCCCCAACGGAGGCGTGCCGCACAATTTGAGAAATACTAAGATAGAGAACACAGTAAAAACATATGTGTACATAAATTTCTTCCATTTCACCCACAAAAAATATATCAGGACAAAAACTAGAATGGAGGATGGGTCATATATGACTGAGAAAGAGAAAATGAGCCCTATATGTTCTAATGTTCATTTTGTATAGATAAATAGTTTCTTTTAAAAAAGAAAATCGTTCCATTAAGTATTTAGAAAACTCAATTTTATTTTTTGGATACTGTCAACTATTTTTTCAAGGTATAATATCTTATTAATTAAAGACTTTCACCAATAGTCGTTTATCCTCCTCAGACCCAAGACAAAAATAAAAGCTTAATATTTTGTAAGAGGTACTTAAATAGTTGTTTCGATCACTCTGGTGTAGAAAAGTGCAATAAATTGTTTTTTTTTTAATTTATAGAAGCTGGGGTATGTATCACATGTGATACATAAAGAACAAGACACTACAATGAGAATTTTTTTCAGTGTTAAAGAAGAATGAAGTAATTAATTTAATCTTAGTCTTTAATCGCACTCTACATACAATTCATAAATTCAACATGGAAATAAAGTTTTATTGGGACGTTTTAGGTACATATTAGTAGTATTATTACAATAACATTATATTTTTATTTTCATGAAATGCCTTGAAACCATTTCTAGCAGTTTTAAAGCATAGAAAAACCTTGTATTATCGCGATTCATTACCTCTAAAATTTCATTTGGTGTCAAATATTTCATTGAAAAAAATACTTATTAAATAAAAAATTATCAGAAAAAAAGGGTAAAAATGAAAAGCAAACAACTCAACTAAAGATTTTAACTCAAGAAATACTTTTATCAATCTTCATCCCTCCAAAATATGATTAAAGATTAAAACAAAATTGACTTAAAAAGTATGTTCATAAGTGATTGGGCCCCATTGTATCAGAAGTGATACAAACAAAGTTCACTCGTCATTATGCTTCAATATTTCACTAAAAATTTCTTTTTTTGCTGTTAACTAGTAAAATGAAGAAAAGCATAGATTAAAAAACGGTTCAATATGTGTATATAAATAAGGAAAAAAAAAATATTTACTTCTCTCAATGATGTGCGCATATCTTGTTTTGATTGAAAGACGCTACTAGAAATCTCTATCATGGACAGGTACTGCCATGAGTTGACTAAAGGAGAAAATTATATGAGATATTTTACTTTGTATTTCATGTGATGCAAACGGTCCTAAATTTGTTTTTGCTGTTCAGTCTTCACAAAAAATTATGAAACTTTTGTATCACATGTGATACAAGACAACTGAGGAGGTTATATATATATGTTGTTGTTGTTACTAATGCCACCTGTCTAACGTAGTCAGATCGAGGCCCGCGAAATTCCTCATGGCATCGGGCTAGATTGTACGCATGTCCTTAGCCGTAGCTTTGAGCACCATGCAGGTGACAGTACGATTTGGCTCGGTTCCACCCCAATTTTGAGGGAGAACACCCTGGGAGTGGTCAGAGACCTCCCACCTCTCTTCCCCTTCCACCAACCTCACGAGAGGACTTGCGGCTTGATGGCTATTTAGAGTACCCCCATGCCGCAAAGGCACTATACATTTACAAACATCCATTTACAAACTTCTCCGGGATTCGAACCCAGGCGCTACGGCACAGCAGTCAGCGTCGGTAACCACTTTACCGGATGGGCGATATATATATATATAAGATTATTCAATCCACATTAGACAATTTTGATAATTTGATTATGGTTAACAATAGTTTAGATATCATTAAGTATATGCAAGGTAAAAAAAAAATATCTCAATTTACACCTATGACTTTGAGAATTTATTTAATGCCATAGATGTTGGGGACATGGTTAAAATTCTCAAAATAGCCTATAACAAATATTATTTGAATAAACTAATTAATTATGATAAATATCTTTCCATTATTCATCTAGTGCTAAATGAAAATTATATTTTTCACAATAACTCTTATTATCAGCAAATTAAAGGTCTTCCACAAGGAGGGCCTACTAGCAACTGTTTAGCCAATATTTATTTGCACTTTTATGAATATGATAGCATTAGTTTCGATTCTTGTTACTTTTTTAGATACATAGATGACTTAATCATCTTTAGTAATGTAGTAAATTATGTTCCTAGTTTTAAATAGTATCCACAATATCTAAAATTATTAAAAACCAATTATAATACTGAGTCTGTAAATTTTTTAGACCTACAATTAAATGTTAAGAATAATATACTAATTAGTAACATTTTTGATAAAAGAGATTCCTTTGATTTTAACATTATTAAAATGCCTTTTTGGGGTAGTAACCTACACCTATCTATTTTTAGAAATATTATCTTAAATTTTATAAAAAGAAACAACGATTTAGTCACAGATAATGATGTTAAACAAAATAATTATAGGCTGTTCTGCAATAATTGCTTGGAATACAACTATCCAAGTAAATTCATTTTTAAATATATTTCTAAGTTATCTCTCTAATTCTCCGTTTTAATGTTTAATTATTTTTCTTTGTTTTCTTCTCCTTCTGCTTTTTATTAATTTCGATTTGTTTTTGTTTGATTAGTTTAATTACAATAAAACTATCTAGTTGGCGCCACTAATTTTTGTTTCTGGTTTTACCAACTTAACACGTAATTCTTAACATCACTTAGCGTGGTTGCTTTCGAAGGTAGTTGCCTTTTTTTCTGCTTTCTTGTGAATTGTATCTTTTCACGTAAGTTTTTTTTTTCCAATATTTATTTTTACTTTGATCTTGTTAAAATTTCTTTTCCTTTCATATTTTATATTAATTTAATTTTATTTCTTTGTCGGTTGCAAATTACACGTGGTTGGTTTTAGGCCTAACTTTTCAATTTGGTTATGCTTTGCTATTATGTCCAAAATTTCTGCTGAATGGGGAAGTGTTGGATCCGTAAAATATATTTAACCCTAATTTTGCTGGTCCTTATTCAGCAACAGCTTTAGAAATCAAAATAGGTCTTCATATTAGTCCATTGACTCTTCTGGTTTCCTACATTTTAAAGTTCTAACTCTGTTTCATGCTATACATACCCTTATTTAATTCTAGTAAAATATACTTTTCCATCATTTTTTATATTGTGTTTCTTGGAATCTGGTTGAAATCTTCTAGTTTTGTTAGTGGTATAATTTAGTACTATCAATTTTATTATACTGTGTATTTCTTTCATTTTATGATACTATATATATATAAGAAAATTTACTATAATAAAGACTATAATTTGATACACTTCTCAAAATAAATATTTTAATACGATCAGATCTAAACAAATACGAACTGCAGAAAATAACAACCGTGTTTTCAGTACGTTATTACATTACACAAGTACTTTAATTTGAATGTACTTTAACGGGAGACTTATTTTAAAATTGGCGGTGGATTAGAACTGAATGATGTACGCGGGTCAGCAGACAAGTGATTTTTAAAGTGGTTTACCCAATAGAAGTAAGATATATATAGATATATATATAATGTGGGTTTCTTACAATTTCCCCCCGTTTTGATCAAAAAGCGATAAGAGATGTTTGGAAGCCATTGACACTTTAGACATAGATTTCACTGAAAACCATATCTACAAATGTATATATGTTACCTAACCACAAACATAAAGAAGCAAAAAGGTAAATGTTATAATCAAAAAGAACGATGATCGAAAATTGAGAAAGATTACTAAGTGACCCATGGGTAGATCAAGTGTTTGCGAATAAAAATAGAACCATTTAGGAAGGGAAAAAGTACTTAGATTTCTCAGTAATAAAAATCTTTATAAAAATAAAGTAAATCTATCAGAGACTGGACTCTAGATTTGAGCGAAAAATTCTAAGATTAAAAATCTGTTCACGATTCTACGCTTCTTGTACTAAATCTAAGATGCTTAATTATGAAACACATTTGCGAAATTTAAATGATTGATCTTTTCACAGCTGAGAGAAATACCCCCCCCCCCATTTGAAATTCGTAGATTGTCGTATTTTATTATAAATATATCTGACTTTTTTGATATACAGTTGTCGCGATCCGGAGATCCCGTATGAGGGGGATCCAGGAAGAAGCAGACATTATCTCAGAAGAACTAAATTTATTCAATTTTAATAACAAAACCCGAGTAGAAATAAGAATTCTTAACCCGAATTTGTATATAAAAATTATGTAAGGTACTTATCTTTCTTATATCTCTTGTATGATCGGGCTTTTAGGCTGCTAGCTCGTTCAGTTGTATGGTGGATACCTTTCACTATCCCCATGGATTCTTTTCCTAGTATTAATTTGACGATACGCGACAAATAGTCACTAACACTTGAATTTAAGCTCACGATGAACTCTTAACCATTACTTCACCTACTCAACGACTGACACTTAAATAGAAGTTGCATTTGCATAAAAAACCAAGTCATCTCTATGTAAAGCAGTTTTTAAACTAAGCTAAAAAGAGGTTTAGTACAAGCCCAAATAGAACCCATTACTGAGTGTCCAATAAGAACGCAAGCCGAATCCTTTTATACAAAGGGGAACGCTTAAGGAAAAAAACTAAAACCAAAATTTTGGTGCAAACTATAAAATATTCGTAGGCTTCACTGTTATTTGTTATTATTTCAGTTTATAGTGTCATGTAATAACATATTACTATGTTTTTTGCACATTTTGTTATTTGGTTGGTAACATTTGCTACAATAATGAAGTATATTTGAACCAATAAAAAAAAATGCTTCATAAAAGGACACATTGATCCAAATGAAATTGGCAAATGAATACAAAAAACTACGCATTTGTAACGTTTTGGAATAATTGATGGATAGGTGAGACTTAAGAAACCAGATTATTAATTTATTACCTCTACAGTTATTAAGTACATTATGTACAATTGGTTACAAGTTATTCAAACTATTGAGTATTTCAATTCTGCGGAATATGTTATTTGGGAAGGAGGAGGCAAACACAACGTCCCTTTTCGAGTATTTCAAACGAACTGTCACTTTCTTACCGTTATTCATTCTTACACCATTCTAGGTTGGGCATTCTATCTACATAGGGAAGCCGACCTTGCAGTTGCGAAGCGGGAAAACATTTCAGCATTTTTACATATTTTTCTTATTACTTTTATTTATTCTGCGTCTAAGCAAACAAAAATAAACATTACTAATATTTAATCTCGTCAACTTTATGGTTCTGTAAGGATTAAAACGTTTACCTTAGAATGTTATACAAGTATGATAAAATACGTGTAATGACTAGGGTCAACTTTATGGTTCTGTAAGGATTAAAACGTTTACCTTAGAATGTTATGCAAGTATGATAAAATACGTGTAATGACTAGGGTATCATCTTCGTTTTTTAAGAACAGTTCCAAATTAGGAAAATTATGACGGACATGCCATTGTTCTGCTCCATTGCAACAAATAATTCAAAATGAAACGTTAAAAGTTCTTTCTTAATCATTAAAATAAGATAATTCGTTTGAAGAACGAATCGCGCGAATTTAAACGGTCAAATAAATCAAGGAGCTTTTGTATTTTATAGCCAAATATTGTTTGTTCTAACTCAAGCAGTGGTCATTAAGTGGAATTAATGTTTCCCCCACTCTCTTTTTAAAGAAGCCCATGAGTAAACACTGTTTTTGTTTTTTCCCTCCTTCATGTGCTAGAAGTCCTTTTCTATGATTCTTCGCTTGCTTTGGGGGGTTTTACTGTTCAAGCCTCACCAGGATTTTTTTTTTATTCTTGCCTTTGTTTTTTCTTTAACCGTTCCGAGCTCCTTCGGCTGAAAGTTAATTTAATTTCGCGCTCCAAATGTGAAATTTCGAAGAAAAAGAAATAGCAATTGCTTTTCTCTCTTTCTCGAGACGTTTTCTTAAAAATCTCCGTAAACTTTTAAGGGAATTGCGACATTTCCTGATAATTTCCTGGAGCATTTCCAAGAAGCAAACCATTTCTTTCTGAAAGTAGGTAAGGTGAGCAATAGTCCGATTTCCTTAATTTTTTTCGTGAAATACAACATAAAACGGAACAATGAGAGAGAGAAGCACTGTTTTTATACTTTTACCGATTCTTTTTTAGGATTTCTCTCTATATATAGAATAAGGAGAAATCAGACTACTGCTTTTAATATTACAACATTTATTTCTTCTTTTTCTGATAATATTTAACTAAAATATATTTTCAAGCGTTTGAAATACATTCCTTGAAGATATGGGTTTGAAACTATTATTTATGAGAAACATCATAAAATTATATCTTAAGTTATCTGGTCTTAATAATTACGCTGAAGATACCCGATACTTGTGAGTTAAAAATGATAGTTAATAATAAACAGAAACTAAATGCAATTTGAAAGAATAAAATTTATCGAATGTTTCCTGCATAATGTATGTTTAACATCCTATTCTGATATAAAAAAGTTATAACATACATTCTTTAAGAAAGTGAAACGCGTAAGTTTGGAGTATATTTATAGCTAAATTGTATTGTATTGGATAAATATTATTAGTGTTTCATCTAATTATAGTTTCTCGTGATAAAAATTAAAAACCAATACTACTCTATTTTAAAAAAAATGCATTATATATACACATTTCGGTGCTAGTTTGATATTATGGGGCAGGTGCCAGGTTGTTGTTTATGTTTGCCAAGATGGGCGATAACAATACAATATGGTTACCTTGATATTTTTATATTCTGGCGATGTGGTTGCCATGAAGATAACGTATATATTAGAAATAATTTTATTGGTTTTGTTCCCGCGGTATAATCCTATCAATTACAGACGATTTTAATTCAATTTCTTTTTCAATTCAACCATTTTCATTGCTATCCCGAATCAAACTATTATTTCAGTCTTCTGTTTTATTTAATGCTATTTTCGAATATGGATAGTTCTACTTAATATCATAGCTGAGTTCTAGGATATTTTTTTAAAAGAATGAGTGTTGTATTTTTAATTATTGCTATAAATCGTTTATTTTCAATTTATTTTCCTTTTTAAAAATGTTTTTTAAAGTTCCTTGTTCGATGAAATTCGTTGAAGAAACTTGCAGTTTTTGGAACATAGCATGTTTTCAGCACTTTTTAATTGCTATTCATTATCAATTTTAATTTTTTCATGTGATTATTTTACTAAACAATTATTATATGTAATAATCATATAATATTCTTTATTTGTAATAATTGTTATTTTACAAATATTATTACATGTGTTGTTTATTTATAATTATTATTATGTTATTTATTTCTAACTACTAATTATTATTTTGTTATTTATTTATAATTACGTTAATTGAGTATTCTTATATATGCACGATTCTAATAATATTACAATACGATGATTATTCTTTTTTATAAAAACTGTTAAATTATTTTATATGATCATTAAATAATACGATATGAATTTATTATTACTTCTTAAAAATGAATATTATATATAACAATTACTATACAATTATATTTTAAGACGGTTGTATACTGCATAATATTATTATTAGTAAATATGATTTTTTTTATTTTATTGACATTCATTATTTATTGATCTTGGTTACTCTCAGTCTCTTCCTATGTTCTTCATTTGAAATAGATTTTAATGTATTTCGAAACAGCTCTTTAAAATTATTTGCCTGACGAGTCTTACCCCTAGGCGGCCATCTTGGATTTCATTCCAACGAAATGCGCTGCTTGGCGTGATTCTTTATCGCGCCAAGCAGCGTTTAACGCAGTCCCCCGTGATATCAAACTGGTTCCCATATTTCTGCTCTGTAAAAGAGTAGAATACGTATGAAGTTTCGGTGAGAGTTACATTAACCTCGCACTATAAAGCAACACAAGGGCTATTGGCAACGGACCTTGTAATTTTGAAACTCGGTCAAGTGAGGAGGACACCTAAGCTGGCACCTGAGAAGCTTTGGTCAATTTCGAAACAACGCATGTGCGCAGAATGTTTTGTAACGTGGTTGATCGTCTTTGAGGATGACCAACAAAATCGGACGCTTTCAAATGGATTTTTTCAATATTTTGAAAGCATTCGTCGTAGGAAATGATCTTACTTAATGTTAAATTAAGTAAAAGATTCAATTTAAAAGGCAATTTGCACACAAAATTTCTGCATTTATTTTTGATTTAAGTAATATATTGGGGAAGAACATACGTTAAGAATGTTCCTTGTTTCACAAACTTCTTTAATTCCTTTCATTTGTCGCACTTATCAATTTTCAAAGTTTTTTACAATAACTTTCCGTTTCCTTGGGAGAGTCGGTTTGTAATTTTCAATATCTAACAGAAAATAACCCCCTTTTTGTTTTTAATGGGTTTTTGTATTCTTTTGACTAAAATCTGAGCTATCGTCATGCTTCGAAATATGAAATTGCAAAAGAATTAAGTAATATATATATTTTTCAAAAGTTGGAAAACCATTTTCAAGAAAAATCTACGTAATCTTTTAAAGAGGAAATTTGATGCCTTCGAATAATTTCTGGAGTATTTCCAGGAAGTAAGAACAGGACTTTTTCTCAAATAAGTTAAACAGGTAACTGCTCCATTTTTTTTTCTATTTCCGTTGATACTCTAGAAATAGATAGATTCAGGACTCAAACCCGCGACCCGAGAACACAACGTGTCAATCAAAAGGTAAGCGGCTACGTATCCATGACCAAGACCGGCTGTTGTCTACTGGGACCAACACAAACCCCAGGCGACTGATGTGTCATTTACCTCACAAATAATTCTTCAAGAAGCATGAGACAAACATTATGTAAACGGCTTTTTTAACATGTGTGCACATCATTAACAAATTGAAAGTCATTTTGAGAAAACAAAATTTTGCCTAGAAATATCAAGCCATTTCCGAATAGAGAGTAAATCTGTGAATATTATAGCGTCACACTGTTCAGCTATTTGAGGGCTTTTGGCGACGGATCTCGGAATTTTTAACCGTAACCAAGTGACGAGGACGACACCTGAATTGGCATCCCGTCTCCTAACTTTACCAACGGGAGGACGTTTGGAAGTTATCTGTACCTGGCTTGAATTCATAACAAGTCTGCCAAAAGTCCATTACCTTCATCACTAAAATAATTTAGTGGCACATGGCCATGCCCATAAAGCTATTTACGAAATATCCTGGAAGAGTATAAAAAAAACATTAAAAATAACTAATGCCACATTTCTCAAATAATGTGCTAGCAGACAATTCACAAAATCTGAACCACTAATTTTTGTCGTAACTCACGCGAACTCTGTTGCAAAAATTATGTGTGATATTTTGTTTCCTTCTATTAATTAAATTTATAAAAAAAAGGCTGTTGAGGTTGTTTAAAAAAAAATTTAAATGTATGAGATTTATAAAAATGAGTGAAAAATCTGAAATGTGTTGCAATTTTGAAAAATTTATCAAAAACGTTCAAACCTGCTGAGGTTTAAAAAGTATTAAAAATAAAATACAGTATGTTACAAAATTGTCCATAACATGAATCATACTCTTTTCAGGTCATATAATAGATTCCTTCCTAGGAAGGAATTTTTTTCCTTCGAAAGAGAAATGTATAGTTATTAAGTTTTCAAAATCGATATAACCCTTATTCCTCCAACACAATTTCTATTCTAGTCACGATGGAGACAATAACACATTACTAACTTCAGAGTTCAATTTTGTCCACAGATGACGTAAAGGGGCATCAGCCCTTTACTGATATTCGATTCCCTTAGCACCCACCCTACAAAAAAAGATAAGAGAGATGTCTTGAATGCGAAAACCTTTTTAAGAGGGATATCTGCGGAATATCATTTTTAAAATCGTATTTTTTTACCGCGTTCTGGGACGTGAAAAAAACGTCAATGGTTTTATGATTGTAAATGCAAGATTTATCAAAGAAAGAGTAATTCCTTAAAATAAATTAAGCACTCTAAGAAGTCTTTTGTACAAATCTTTCAAAGAAAGTTATAACGGATCTATACGTGGCTCTACTTACCCCTTGAGGACTCTTTAAGGAAAATATCTAATTCAACCAACTTTCACTGAGTGAAGTAAGCGTGATTATGCAAATTAAGTATGTTATATAAATTCTGTACTCGCGTGTCTTAAGAATTAGTTGGTGAGTGAAGGATCGTGAAATGATTAAGTGCAATCGGAGTTTATCAATTGAAGATTTCTAAGAGAGGATTAATCGACGGTGATTAAATTCGGATAAAGGACTCAAGTGTAGGACTCGACTTCATAAAAGTAAAGGTATCATGATCCTTATTTAAATAGAAGTTTAGCTTATTGGAGCGCGACGTAGTTTACATTGAGCTTGTTTAAGTTATCGTGGAATCAGTCGAGGGTCCGTATTATTATCCCAAGGCTACCAAGTCTCCTCTCAGCGCTCTACTATCTGATCTTTTATCTTAATTAGATATTATTGTGCCTGCTTGATGTTTTGGTGACAGTAAAATAATTTGAGTGAATCATGTCTACTGATTATTCTGTTTCTCCCACACACCTAGCCGGGTCCGCGGGTAGACAAGGGGAATCAGAGGGCAGCAGGAACCGACAGATATTACAAAGTGTTTAAGAAATAACATTATATCATCAGTATTCGATATTAAGCAAACTGCACTTCTAAAA
>BMAO01024169.1:0-22035 GCA_019973975.1 Trichonephila clavata
CGCAAGAAAATCGTACACCAAATATTGTATATAAAGAGATTTTTCAATAAATTTATACGAAAAAAACCACACAAAAATTAACAAAAAAAAAAAGAAAATAAAAAAAATAAAAAAATAAACACCAAAAAGCAGAAAGAACACAAAAATATAAAAACAAAACATTGATTCACAAAGTAAAAAAATGACATTAAACTCTCTCTCTCTCTATATATATATAGCGTGTATGTATTTCTTAACGTGGAATACAGAATTATTAAGTTTTCGTAAGATCTGTGAATTGAACAAAACACTTTTTTGTAAATTTCTACATGAACGAAGTCGCGGGTAACAGCTAGTCAAATCAATAAAAATGATCTCCTGAAAATAAAGTACACTTCTAATACTATTATTAATCAAATTTGATATATATTTTTGTTTTAATGAATATTGTTAAAAATTTTGTGTAATGAATGCTTAAAATAGTGTAAATAATTGAATTCTGGATATGCAATACATAAATATTACTTTCTGTTGTATTTATTTTATGTTAAAATTGTAATATTTGCAACAACTCTGTTTGTTATATTATGAGGACAATTCAATGGAAACTTGGAAAAATGCTGGCAATAGAGCCAAGCAACTTGGTGGACTGGAGACCATATGGATGCTTCTGGAAATTACTGGAGGAATTTGTTACTATCAAAGACTAGTAACTACTAACTAGACTAGTTGTTACTATCTATGACATAAGCGGATCTTTTCAAGAAAGAACCATGTGACCTATAAATAGGGAGTCGCTTGCCGAAAGGTAGTTAGTATTATTTTGACCATTGAAGAGTCAGTTTTGTCTTGAGCTGTTGAAGAGTTGCTTCGATTGAGCGATTGCTTGTGAATATATTGCGTATTTGTATTTCTAGACACTGATAGTTGTGTCCGAGTGCTGTAGAAGGTGTAAAGACCTTCTGGGATTTATTTTGCAAATTTATTGTTGTATCTTGCATTTCTAAGGATTGTTTTTTTATACTGCTGTATGTAAAAAATGCAACACCATGAAGGAATCGCCAGAATTAAATGAAATTTAATGCACAAACAACTTGTGTTAGTACAAATAAATGACGAAATTTTCAAAGCAAAAAAACAATATTAAGTATCTGAAATTAGTATTTGGTGTAGCCACCACATGCTACAATAAGTGCTGCTATATGATGTGGCAAGGTGTCAAACAGATTTTGAATGTCAGCTTGTGGAAGAGAATTCCATAGAGCTTGTATGCGCAGCAAAAGTTCATCTTTTGAAGCTGCAGGATGCAGATTACGAGCAAGCCCCCAACCAACCAAATCCTACACGTGCTCAATAAACGACATATCCAGTGAATAAGCAGGCCAAGGAAGAAGTTGCATGTGTTGGGCTGAACAGTCTTTGCAACATGTGGGCATGCATTATCCTGCTGAAAGATAGCTCCAGGGATGCCTTGAAGGAAGGGAATGACTTTGGGCTGTTGCACTTAATGAACGTACTTGTTGCTATTGTGATTACCCTCAATTTGTAGCAAATTGGATCATCTATGATATGAAATCACACCCCAAAGTTAGGCCACTATGTCATTCAATAACGCACTCTGGAAGGCAGCATTCACCGGCATACCATCTAACACAAATGTGGCCATCATGGTTCCACAAATTGAATCGTGATTCATCTGAAAAGACAACTTGGTGCTTGCCAGGCTCTGTGCTCATGAGCCCATTGCAGACGCAGACGTCAATGGTTTGTCGAGAGGGGGATTCTGTATAAAAGCACCCTTGAACGCAATCCACGGTGCAGCAGACGTCGATAAATTGATGAAGCCGACATTAGTACACCTGTAGCAGTAGACCAACGTGCTGCCAACTGCCTGGAGGAAACTGTACAGTCACTCATTGTCATGCAGAGTAGGTGTCGATTGTCGCATGCTGATGTCACCTTCCATCGTCCACTGCCAGTTTTTCGAGTTGTTCGATGCTCGTCGGTCCACTGCTTCCAGACTCGCATCACTGTGGAACTGTTTCGCTGCACACAAGCTCCTATTGCGTGATAAGAAAATCCTCATTCTTGAAGGCCAATAATCCTCCCCGTTGGAATTTCTCTTTATTTTGTCTTGGAGGCATACTTAGGTCTCATTAAACGTTCCCCACTAACAAATAATCATTAACTATTTTCAATGTCCCGCTACAACCCTCTATTTATATGCTTTCAGCATCGGTTCAAAAGGCGCTGTGCACGTCACGTATGTGCTGTGGCTCTGAAACTTTACTGTTTTAAGTGACATCTTATAATTGATATATGCTGCAAAGTTCATTTAATTCTGATGTTTCCTTCATGGTGTTGCATTTTTTACAAACAGCAGTGTAATTAATAAATTTCATCGCTTCCTGAAGAGCTGTCTTACTCTTTGAGACTTTGATAGCATAAAATCCTTGACTTCCGATCTATGTAACAATATGCATATTAGGCAATATGAGTACATTATTAAACTAATCTTTCTCTCCATTTCCTATAGATAAGCAATCCCAAATTCAAATATCCTACCTAAAAACCAAAAAGCTCTTCTATATCTCAGAGACAGTGGAATGGTTTACTTTACATTATCTCATATATGGGAAAAAATTAAGGATAATTTTAATAACATGCTTTAATTTGAGCATATTTTTTTTTAAAAAAATTCTTTATTAAGTTAAAGATTTCTTTTTAAAAATACCTTATGAAAGAATGAAATTGATTTTCATAATTTCTATAACTATAGAGTTCTTCATAACTTTAGAGTTCAAATTAGTTGTGAGAAAATGAATTTTGTGTTATTATAAATACAATATTGTTATTAAATTTTATTCGCTACCCATCCGGTATAGTGGTTAGGGATGCTGACTGCTATACTATAGGGCCTGGGTGTGAATCCCAGAGAAGACATAGATGTTTGTGAGGGTATAGCGCCTTTATGGCATGGGGTTACTCTAAGTAGTCGTTGAGCTGTAAGTTCTCTCTTGAGGTTGATGAATGGGGAAGAAAAGTAGTAGATCTGTGACCATCTCCATGGTCTGCACAGTGTTCAAAGCTATGGCTAATGACAGGCATACATCTAGCCCTTTGCCACAATGAATTTCGTGGGCCTTGATCTGACACTGTCAGACAGGTGGCATTAGCAACAACATTTTATTCATTTCAATTCTTCCTTTTATAATTCTAATCATGATTTGATACTAAATCATTCTAAGTTGAAACAAAGAATTTTTTTTTTTAATTTGAGTTATTTGTTATGCAATATAATTGTAAAACAGTTTTGTTTTCATTTCAGCCAGAATGGTATTTGACTCAGATACTCACTTGGATATCAGATCATTCTCTATTTTTAGAGCAAACTGTAGAACCAATACTGCAAAAAGAAAAACTGTCTCGTTTCAGTGCCCGTGTAAGTTTATTGCATTTTATAATAAGATATTATAATTTTATTATAATCCTTTAAAAATAAAGCAGGAGTTATTTACTTTTCATTTTAAAGTTTGGAGATAAATTTCATTGATAGCTTAAAGTTTGGATTAATCATTATAAAAGACTAAAAATCAATGTTTAACCTTTTTCATGTCATGTGACACTTAAATAATCAGTATAAATTAAAATTAAGAAAAAGATTTGATAATTTACTTATTAATTCAAATTTTAAGAAGTAATAATTTATAATTTGACATTACATATATAGTTCCACATACATTTTTGGTTATATTTATGTATTTTTGTATTATATTATGCTCATATTTATTTTAAAAAATTGTTTTTAATAAATTTTAAAATGGTTTAATTTTAGAATAGTTTTAGTTAAAGTTGGATTTTCTTGAAAATAATTTGATTAATAAATTTATGCACCATAGCTATGATAATTTCATGAAACTTCAGTTTAAAAATCATTCTTATAAATTTAGAGCAAAAAACTATTTTTAAAAAAAAAAAATTACCAATAAAAAAATTTTCTAAGTTGTACTCTGAATACTCTTTATCACCAGGTTTTTTTTTTTTTTTAAATATTTGATCCAAAATTACTTTAATAGGAGATGCCATTCATTATATTAAAGATAAATTATATTAGTAAGAATCCTTCTCCATTTTATGTTTAGAAATTTTTAATGAATTTTAGAAATTTGGGGGAGGGGGTATTATAATTATTTATATATATTTTTATCATTATTATTTCTTTTATACAGTAATTATGTTTGTTGTATTCTTTTATATTCTTTTCTTAAAGACATAATGAAAATTTTTTCTTAAGGAATATGGATTTTTTTTTTATCAAACAATATATAAGTATTTTGAATTACTTTTAATTCAAAATCTTTATGCTAGGATTAATAAATTGAGTGAATATTTGTTATTTCAGGGTTTATGTTTAAAATATAGTTCTTTATTAAATGTACAGTTTTATGCACTCATATTAAAATTAATAATCACAATTCAAAAATAAAAATTTTAAATAGTTTTGATGTAGGTATTATAAGCAATCTAATATTTATTTCATAGTTTTATTTTTAAAGTTTTATAAAATAAATGTTCTATTATTACCATAGAAAATATGTCCTGCTCTATTAAAGCCATTACACATATTTTCAGTCCTAAATATATTTTTCTCAATCTCTTGAAGTTGATTAAAAAAACTCTTATCTTACTATAAGTTTTAAGTCTGCTTCCTTTTTTTTTTTACTAAATTTATGTTGGTAAAATTTGTTAATTATATCCTTAAAATTCACTTTCAAAATAGGGAGACCCATAAAATAAGAAGAAAAAAAAGGGTAGTTATAAATAAAGGGCATCTTAAATGACTAAAACATATGAGACCAAAGAAAAGGGTTATCAACAAACAAACATTACTCTTTGAAAAAGAATAGTGCAAGATTTAAGATGACATATAACAAATTAAAAATGTCATTTTGCATGCAACATTTCTTCTTTTGCAATTCAACTGAAGGTTGTCATTAGTTAAACCAGTTTAAACAAATGAAGTGATTGAATGTTTACATGATGGAAGGTGGGAAAAGGTTATATGTTGGCAAGCAAGGCTTTTTATAATTCATTGCATCATTTTACACTACTCTGAAAGTATTTGATTCATTGATATAATATTCATTGACACAAGATCAACAAAATAATTAACATTTCTTTGTTTTTGAATGTTCATATCTGGTTGCTTATAAATCAAAATGTTTATATTTACATTTTAGTCCAAAAACATAATAGTTTCGTCCATAATATTGTTTTCTTTTATTGCCACAAATATATATGTTAAGCAGTAAGGAATAGAATGGTTGTGGAGTACCTGCTTCCCGCAGGGAAACTTAACCTCCAATTGCTTGGGTATAGAGTGGCTTTGGTTTGGCTTATTTTTCAAATTTTAGCCCAGTATGTAAAAAATAGCAACAGTTTCTAAATTCACACTGCAGTCCTTCGGAAATCCATTGTGGGAAAAAGTATGGTCAGCATCATTAATCAATTGTTTATTAATGTCGTACTCTAAAGCAGCATAAGGGCTATTGGTTTTGGATTTCGTAATTTTAAACTGGAGTCAAAGGTGAACTGGCATCCCACCCTCCAAACTTGCACACCACATCAATTTGAGGAATTTTTGTTATGACAAATTTAATTTATATTAACCCATCTACACACTGTAATCTTTAATAGCAACATGACTCACAAGTTTGCAACTGGGACTACTTTTCTGTTGCAGTCATCATGACTTTTTCTTTTTGTAAGTCATTCTCAACAAATCTTTAATAATCAATTTTTATACAACTAGGAAAAACTAGTACCACATAAATCTAAAAAATATTCTAAAATAAAATAATGCCAAGTAGTTAGGTTATTATAAAAAAAGTACCAAATAACAAATCTGATTTCCTCAATTTTCATAAATGTAAAATTTCCATATTAAAATTGCAGTTTATTATTTAACATTTATTGATGTATAATGCATTTCAAATTGGACTTAAGTACTAAAAAAATATTGTATACTTTGTTGATGAGAAATACGTTTTTTACAGGCACAAATTATGAGAGGTTTAGTTCATTTAACCATCACTCGTTTAAAATCAGATCTTCCCAAATTACTTGATGATGATAAATTGCTTAGCCACACGATTGATGAAATTTTGCTGTTTTCCCAAGAACTTCAACATCAAGGTTATCCTCCTAGTTATCCTAATTTAATGCAAATATTATCATCTGAACCTTGTTTTATGAGATGGAAATCTTTAGAACATCAAAGTAAGGACTTATGTTAAACAAATATTATTTTTTTAATACTGAATGTTATAATCAATTAAATAATTTTTGTTATCAAACTTAACTTTATAGTGACTTTTTATTTTTAAAAAAAATTTACTGCATTGATGTATTAAAGTTAATGAAAAAATAGGTGTCTTGATTTTATTAAATAAATAAATGTCATTAATACATTTTATATAAGTTATATGTAATGAATTCTTTTAAAGAAATGTAAATATTTTTTTTAAACTGTCCCTTATTTTGTTTTGTTAAAATTTTAGCAACTTCAGAACTGTACCATAATTGTTTCTTTTTCAGAAGATGTGTGAAAAAGTTGATTTATGAACTTATGGCATCCTTAAATTTTAGGTGCTTTGGAAAAAATGGATAAATTTTTAAATCTAGATACTGCATGGAAATCTCGTTATCAGGAAGAAAGTGATATTGATGATATGCATGTACCAGAAAGTGCTGAATTATTTATTACTCTCCTTCTCACAATGACTGGTATTTTATATTCTTTTTTTTTTATTTAAAAACTTTGCTTTTTCTCTGTTTATATATTATAATTTAAAACAAAAAAAAATTATTTCATAAATTACTATAAAATATTTTAATTCATAATTTTTAGATTTCAAATAAGATCTTAAAAAACTAATAAAGCAGCTATTTGATATTACTTGAAAAGTAGCAAAATTAGTTTTTGTTGTTTAAAGTGTTATATAACAAGTATAATGTTATGTTAATGCATAATATTAAAAGATTATTTTTAATAATATTAAGATATATAATATTAATATATATATTTTTTAATGTTTCTTATATTTCTTCCCTATTTAGGAATCAATGCAATTTTGTTATTTTGACTATAAGTTAAAAATTGTATCTTTAGAATTATAAATGAAATTTTAGTTGCTTGTATATATAATTGATAATATGCATGTGCATAAAAATTATCTAAATATACTTTGTTAAAGACAAACCATTTTCTCTATTTTTGGTAATGGCATATTATGAAAACTTATTTCTAAATATATTTTGTCTTTTATTTTTTAGAAAGGTATTGTAATGTAACTGATAAAGACTGTCAAGTTTTTTTTCTGGAATTGCAATTGGAACTTCTTGATGATTTTCGTTTGAGATTGCATCAGTTGTCTCAATGTCAAATGCAAGAAACTATTCAAGAAAATTATTGTGGAATAATGAATGCTATTCATTACATAACAAGTGTTCTAGAAGAATGGAACAACTTGCCTGTTTGTTTTTGTTTTACTTTCTTAATGAATACTTTTATGTAAAACTGTTAGTTTAATAGTTATATTTTTAAATAATATTTACAGAAATTTATAAATAATAAAATACAAAGTTACATGTATGTAAATAATTTTTTAATATATAAATATTTTAATAAGATTTTTTTCATGTTATAGTTTTTCCTGCATTTATATTCATACAAGAAAAGGAAAAGTGCATGTGAATCTCTTTTAAAAGGTAAAGAATGTATCTTATAAAATAATTAAATTTTCTATTATGTAAATGATAGTAAATATATACTCTATTAAATATTCATGTCAATTGTGAAAATTCCTCATCAACTCTCATTAATTATTAATTATCAAAAATACTACAATTTGAAATAATTCTTTAATTACTCAAAATAATTTGTATCCAAAATCCTTCTTCTACATTGTATTAAATCTAATGTATATTAGAACTTATGGTTTAGGTACATATGTTTTATATTTAAACTTCAATTTTTTTCAGATTCTGAAAAGCATCTAAGTTCAATAAAAAAGAAAGAATCAAGATCATCAATAAATATAGAAGAATTATTAGAAGTTTCTGTGTTTGATGAAGTTATTGGATTCTATCAACACATGCAAAATGACTTACTACAAACCATGTGTGATAGGGTAATGCTTGATATCAAAGCAAAAAGTAGACCTTTCAGGAAAGAGAAGTATGTTTGAGAAAGATAATCTATTTTGAAAATATTATTTGTATACCCAAATATTTTTATTTATCCAAATAACAAACATTCTCTTAATTAACCTTGATTTAGTCAGCCTTTGATACTACTACCAGAGAAAGTGATTTTCTTTACAGTGTTAACATTGTTTTCCTTTCTTAAATGAGCAGTTTTGTAAATGCATACTACAATAGCTTGGTTGAAAAATTACAGCAGTAACACAATGTGTGCATTTAGTGTTTCTGCTCATCTCTCTTATTAACTTTGTAAGTAGAAATTCTGCTTTTTTTTAATTCAACCTTATTGAAAAGGTACTTGCTACAAAAATTAATAACTGAAATACTCACCATTTCTGTCTGTGTCTTTTTGCCATTATCAGATTGTTAATGAATGCCTTTGCAATGGAAACTTGGTGGTTTTGAAGTAAAATACTCACTTACCCAGCCATTTTCATATATTTTCAACTTTTGTGAACCATTGGTCATTCAAATACAAGGATATTAATCGGTATAAGTAGTAGTTCTTAAACTTCAGTCCCCTTAGTGTCCCCAGTGCCATTCTGGGGGGGGGGGGGTCTGCAGAGTAATGTCATTTAATGTTAACATTTCCCTCTTTTACAGACTCTGAAATTCCTCATTGAAAAATTCAAAAATGTGCCATTCTAGACTAGATCACTAAATTTCCCCCAAAGAAAAAACTGTACTAGAACATATATTTTGATAAAGAATATGAACTCAAATTTTTTTTTGTTTGCAACTACATAGCCATTACTACAATGTAATATTTTACACTAGATGTTTAATGTTTTTTAAAGTAATAAAATAAATATTAATCAGTCTGTATAAGTAGCAGATGGCATCTTAGAATTAATGAGTAATCTTTAAATAATTCACTGATGTGTTCTGGGAGGGGTGTTCAAAACCTTGGGGTCCGCGACATCAGACTGGTACATAAAGATGTGTCACTGCAGTAGAAAGTTTAAGAACTGCTGGTATGAGTGATAATCAAAAGGGGACTAAGTCTGAAGAATATTCAGCAAGTCCCTGGATTTATTTTGCTATATGTGAATATGTGTGGGATGCAATAATATCACTTTCCACCTTCCTTAGCCTGTAAATGATTTTTTCCTCCAGCACATCAATAAATTTGATCAATTGGACCTGGTATTGTTCAGCTGCAACAGTTTGACCAGGTTTCAGTAGTTTATTGTAAGTAACTCCTTTCTAATCCCACATAGTAACAATTTCTTGATATAAATATTAATTTTTGCAACTGTTGTTGATGGCTTGCTTGGATCAACCCATGCTTTTCTGCTTTTAGAATTGTCATATAAAATCCACTTTTCATCATCTGTAATAATTTTGTACAAAAACTTCTATCAGTAAAGAAAATTCATGCCGATGTCAACTCTTTGGTTTTTTTTTTTTTTTTTCATCAGTTTATGAGGAACCCATTTGCCTTCCTTCTGTATTTTTCCCATTCCATTCATTTGAAGAGATATTGCTAGGTAAGTAACTCCTGACTATACTGCAAGTTCTTCTTTGAGTTTGACATCAGTTTTCATCCATTGAAATTTGGAAGTTCTTTGTCTTCATTTTTTTTTACTGCATCTGGACATGGATCCTCTTCAAGACTAAAATTTCCTTCATAAAATTTTGAAAGCCAATTTTTTACTTTTGAATGACTTTGCAGAATACTCATCCAATGTCGAACAATCAGTTTCATAAATTAAGCAGTCTTTTTTTTTTCCATTTAAAAACGGATTATGATCTAGCGGTATAGATGTTGCTTATTGACATTCATCTCTTATAAAATTTATTATACCAAAAAAGAAAAAAACAGCAATGAATAAGCTACATATTTCAAAATGGCGGCTAAATGAGATGCATTAAAGTATATTTCTTAATATAACTAACTACAGAACTGAGTTTTTACTTGATGGTTTTTTTAGTGTTGTTTTGTTTAATTGACAGTTTATTATTTAGTCAAAGAACTGGCAAAATGATCAAAAAGATACCATCAACTATATGTACAATGTGCTTGTGTGTACGTGAGATAAACTTTTAAAGGTTAATAGAACACATTACAAGTATCTTTTCTTTGTTAAAGAATATATGGGTGCCAGGATTTGTTGTCATGAACACAAGAAATAGACATGAAAGAAAACATAAATTCTTATTTAAACATATTTGATTAGCACTTCTGTAGAACAACACATAATAATTGCTCAAAATTGTGTGTTGTAATACGTATTTGGTAGTGTTGGTGATTGTAATTTTTAATGGCTATTGTAGAGAAGATAATGAAAATAATGTTACAGTGAATTAATTTGTATTTTTTTTCTTATCTTATGTTAGTCAATGTATCACCTTTTTCCATATACACAGTACAGTCACGTTAATGTAACCACAGCACTACTTTCGACATCAACGTTAGATAACCAATCACAGAAGGCATAGTGCAGTTGAGTGTATATAAAGGGTGTGCAAGGGCTTTGGAAGACATTGCAGTCATTGGTGTAATGCAGAAACAGCGATTTATCTGTTGATCCAGTATGATCAGTAGCTTTCGGGTCAGAGGTGGAAGCATTTCTAAAATGGCCAGGTTTGTGAACTGTTTGAGTGTGGCAGTGATAAAGGAAAACCATGCATGGCAAAATAAGACTGTCCAAAATCAGTGACTTGGCAAATGTGGTGCACCACAGGCTATAGATGACAGAGATGAACGACGGCTGCAGAGATGCATTCAGGTGAATAGACATGCTACCGTTAAGCAACTGATTGCCCAGATAAATCAAAAGGCTACCCAGTATCTCCCAAACTACTGTTTAGTGAACGTAGCTGCGTCTGGGCCTCCAAAGCAGATGTCTGGCTCATGCACCTATGCTGACTGTTGTTTGTCATCAATTAAGGCTGCCCAGTACCGCAACTGGACGTCCACTGAGTGGCGACAGGTAGCATTTTCCGATGAATCACATTTTATGCTCCATCACTTTGATAGATGTTGGTGTATATGGTATGAAACCTCTGAAAGCAAACACCTCACTTATCATTGTGAAAGACATGATGGATCAATACAAGTACGCATCTGTCCTTGTAGACCACATGTCCACCCCTATATTCACATTGTTTTCCCTCAGGTTGATGGCATCTACCAGCAGGACAATGCTAAGTGTCATACAACAGGCAATGTATGTGTGTAGTTTGAAGAACACCAGGATAAGTTTACCATTTTCCCCTGGCCAGCAAACTCAGCTGACTTAAACCCAATCGAAAATCTGTGAGACCATCTTGATCGAGCTGTTCATGCCATGGATCCTCACTTACGTAATCTAGCTCAGCTGGCTACAGCACTGGAGTCGGCATGGCTCAACATCCTAGTGAACATCCTCAGAAACCTAATTGACTCTCTTCCTGCATGTCTTGCAGCACTCTGCTCTGTGAAAGGCGGTTATTCTGGCTTTTAACTGGTGGTCACATTAATGTGACTGGATTGTGTATATATATGGATAAAAAAATATTTGTGCCCTGTAATATTTTTATTATAAATGCTTCATGTAATATATTCTACTATCCCTTAAAGTTTGTTCAATAAATTCTAAAATACTTTTTGTACATTTAAACTTAATTTTTTAATCTTAATTTCTTACAAATATTTTTATATAAGCATGTATGCAAAGGTAAATCTTTGCTCTAAGTGTAGTATATGTTCCAGTAT
Organism: Trichonephila clavata; assembly: GCA_019973975.1. Classification (NCBI taxonomy): domain Eukaryota; kingdom Metazoa; phylum Arthropoda; class Arachnida; order Araneae; family Nephilidae; genus Trichonephila; species Trichonephila clavata. Next base: position 11,945 of record BMAO01024169.1, read on the forward strand.
CATAGTGTCACTAATATTTATTAAATTCTTAATAGCTGTAAAAATAAATTTGGGTATTTTTTCAGATGGTTTTGTATGCCTGTTTTAGAGGATAAAAAATTAATGGAGATATCTCTATCTGCATATCCAATGCTGGAAGTAATAAACTCTAGTTTGCACAGTTTACAAGAGCTCTTAGCCAAACCTCTCTTTACTAAAATGTGGCAACAGATTGCAGTAGAGTTGAATATTTACATTTTTGAAGAAGTGAGTGATGAAAACTTGGATTATAAGATTTGATATATGTTTCAAAAAAGGAATATTAAAAATAAAAGTTTATTTTTATTTCATAAGTATATAAATATTAAGTTTACATATATATAAATTGTACTTTATTTCATTTTCTGTGTCATTATGTACAGTAATAACGAATTCTAACCATTTGATATTAGTATATGATTGACATCAATTTAGTACATTTTTATTTAAAGGAATTTCTAATTTATATAAGTTTTTGTTTTGACTTGGTATTCATGCATATATCTTTATGACAATCTATTAATTCATTACAAGGGAATCAACTAATGAAAAAAATACTGAAAATGTAAAGAACTAAGAAGGTTAGCCAATTCCAATTACATGTTAAATTTTTTTATAACAGGGGTAACGACTCATTTTCTTGTACATCTTCATTTGAAATTCATTAGATCTTTTTCCATTTGCTTTACTTTTGAAGCCTGTCTGACTCAATTTTTTCATCTTAGTATAGATACTTGCCAATCAATAGTATAATTACTGTTTATTGATGTATCACATGAACATCTAATTTTAGAATTTACTGCCTGGAATAGAAAATAGGTCATGAAAAAGTAAGCAAAATATCATTAAAAATGATATGTAGACAGAGAATGCACATGTAAATAGCTGATATTATTTACAAGAAGGTAATGTTGATACAGAGTATTTAATATGCAAAGATATCAGTTTGAAGTACAGTGCTTTCTCACAGTAATGCAAGCAGCAATCCCCCCTCAGGGGGCTCACCTTCTTTAGGTGAGTACGGGTGTCACAATCCTGAGGTGCTCTAGTGATCTTTTCCTTTTCCCACGGGGTTTACTGTTTTTGGTAAACACGGGCTTCACGAACCTGGGGTACCCTAGTGATCCTTCTCTATTTTCAACCCTCTTTCTTGTCATTCAATTCATTCTTTCTTTCTCTTCCCATCTAGACCACAGATATTAAAACAAATGTTTGGCGCAGTATAGCCGAAATTGGCTCTTGCGCCAATAAACCCCAAAATCACTCACTCACTCACACAAGCAGCAATCCTGCAAGTTATATATTTAGTTAGTATGCATATAGTGTCCTGAGGTATGGAAGCCTATATTCTTTCAACCATCCTTCAGCATTTGTTCCTTCTATTGAAACTGAGCAGATCAAACAAATGACAAGCTATAAATATGCTACAACATGCATTTGCCAATAAGTTCCTTGTATAGTTGTGTGTTGTCCTGATGGGAAATACCATTTTGCAATTTTTGAATTGAGTAGCTACAACACACACATACACTACATCAAGGTATTGCTGTATCGTTAAAGTGTCTCTGATGCATACCAGAGATGACATGCTATCATGTGATTACACTTCAAACCATTGTGATTGTGCCACATTAATGAGTGCATATGATTCACAGCAGTGGTCAGTTTAACTCTACTTTCTCGACACCTCTAGGCAAGCAGTTGCTAATCTTAAGAACTCTATGGACCACTAAATGTATTGTTTTATATTTAACAGACCACTATAACTACATTGTCACTTATTTACATCTCTATTTACATTTTAATCCAACTTCATGAAAACAAGAACAAACTGGCAATACAAAAAAATATCCTTTAATTGAAGTGTTATGCTGCCAATTTACCATGGTAGGCAACTCTTGCTTTCAAATGTTGCTAGATATACTTGCAAAAGTAGCTTAACATTCCACAGATTCAGAAGAAATTTTGCTAAAAGTATAAGCTAAAATTTTAAAGAAAGGTATAATCCATATTCCATGATATGTTTTGTTACTCATCATTATTGAAATTGAATCTTCATAAAAATATAATTAATGTCCCAATTTTTCTACAGACAATCAAAACTTTTTCACTGCCCATCAGTTGGCAACCACTTCTCTAAACTATCCCAGCAACTATAAACAGAAAAACAGAACTGAGACTTGTTGAACACCACATTGTACCATTCAACCATCTAAGCAGCTTGGTTCTGAACCAATGCAGTCATTCAAATTTGTGAATTAGCATGAATGGCACAGTTTGTAAAAGACAACTTGAGTGTAAGCTACTTTCTTCCAACCATCATAAAGTTATTTCATATATCAGAGCATCCAAAGCTCACTGCAGAAAATGGAGAGCATTTGATTGTTTGGCCAACTTCCCTTCAGATTTAATTGATTCATATGTTCTGTTGTATGTCTAAGTAGGTCTGGTCTTTATCAATTCCCATTTCATCCTCTCAATTCCTCCTCTTTGGTTGATTTGGTCCAAACTCTGTTATGGTAAAAGCATTTACGCTTATTTTTTAGCCACAATACAATGGTAAGATCATCCAACTATTTATCAGATTTCAGTTTGACCCTCTTAAAATTTTCCAACTCTTAGTGTCATTGTTCAGGCATCTCTTATTCCAGACATATCTTCTGGAATGTAGAGCTTCATGAAATTCTCAATTTTCTTGGCAACTAAGAGTAGCTACTATTCGTTCATCTGCCGTTTCCTTCCCTTTTTGCCTGTGCTATAATAACCATATGATCAACTTTTCAGAGCATAACTCACTGCATAACTTGTTTATATAGCCTGCATATTCCCTGAAATTTTCATATTTATATGGCTGCATTATATTTTTTATGGTGCATTTTCTTATATTGGGCAATTTATTTCCTTAAAAATAGGGTATAAAAATTTTTTGGAAATGATGTTAGGAAAAGTAAGGGTGATTTTGATTTTGAAAAAACTGTTTAACATATATAAAAAAAAGTGACTCATAAAATTATGAATCATATAAGTATTCATTTAGCCTTCTTTATATACAGGTGATTCTTCAAAATAGCTTTAGTGAAGGTGGGGCTGCTCAGTTTCATTTTGATATGACACGGAATTTGTTCCCAATCTTTGGCATATATACTACAAAGCCTGAAAATCATTTTAAATTGTAAGTATCTTTTATTTTTGAAACATCTATTTTAATAATGTGTGCACTGTGAATATTACTAAAATCACTTTAAATGGTAAAATAAACTTTTACTGAACTTAAAAAGGGAAATGCTTAGTATAGCTGCTGATAAAATTTTTAAAAAATAGTGTCATAATCTTAAATTTGCTCTCATTAGGTAGTGATGTAAATAAGATAAAATATATTCTTGAAGAATATAATATAATGATATGTCTCTTTGAGAGAATGTTTTAGTATTTCCACCAATTTGATTGTTCCAATTTTTTTTTCTTAAATATTGTATTTGAAGTTCATTCTGACAATTCTTAGAAGATCGATGCTTCGAGGATAATAATATTGATAAATTAGGTCATACCTTCACAATTTCTTAAATTCATGGATCAAAAGTATAAAAACAAACTACTATATATTGTTCAATATTTGATTATTAAAATAAATTTCCTAACTTATAAAAGATTGTGAAAAGTAATTAAAAATTAATTTTAAAGTGTTAAATTTTTCTAAGATATTTAAATGGAAAAAAATACTTTATTTCATCAATCTTAAACACTTATAAATCTTATTTCATACAATTTCTCTCTACTGAGATTAACTATTAAAAAAATTCATTTCTGTAAATAAAACGATTTTAAAGGGTCTAATATTTTCTAAATCAGTTTATGGAGGAAAAGTTTATTTATGTCATTGGGTTAAATCAAAGGAGAGAAATGCAAAGGAATTTCAAAATTTTTTTATAAATTGTTCAATAAATTATCATTTTAAAGCTTAATTATTTCTGGTATTCAGGTATCATATAATCAACCAATTTCGTCAAATCAAAAAACATTGCCAAATGTTATTGATTATTTGCTCACATGGTCAAAAAATTCCACTTGTACTCCTTCCATGTCAGTATGTCTACAATTTAACTTGGCAAAGATTTAGAAGACTGAAATAAAAAAAAAAGATATAACTACTACATGATCCAGGTAGCCAAACAAATATACCTTTTTCATGTAGACTGCACCACATAAATTTGCATAAGTGTGATTCTGAGTGTTGTACAAATCCACGTTTCTTCTTTTGTGAAACCAAATAGTCTTTTAGATACTTATGTATCAGATCTCATTTTCTGAAACACTACATTGCATTCTTTTCTGTACAAAATAGATCCTAATTTTTTTTATCATTTTTCACAATGAAATAAGAGAAGAAGAAGAATATAACAAATTATAGACAATGTTATTATTATATTTTCAAGCCATGTACAAACAAGTTTATTGTGTGCACAGGAAACAGATTTTCTGTATTGGCGGCATATTGCAGCATTTGGCTACGTTTTTAGATTTGACAAAGTTGGTCAATAGTATTATATGTAAATACTTTTTATTTTATTAATTCTTTTGAAAAATTTGTAGAATTACTTCTCTTTTTGTAAAAGGAAAAATTTGCAAAAGAAATAATGTATATAGCATGAATGCTAAATTATAACAGCATTTGAATAATACTTTTTCTCCCATTTTAAAAGAATTTGGTAGTAAGTAAATTATTTTTACATTTGAAAAACTTACATCTCAAAATTATATGTGTGGGACAGTTATTTGTTGGAAATTAATCTTTTGTAATATGTAAAAGCTTTCTGCCGTGAACATACTACTACATGGAGAAAAACTTCTATTTAATGTATCAAATTATATAAATAAAATAGGTACTTAAAATGACTTTTTTTTTCAAGTATCTAACTTTCATGGAACAATCACAGTACCTTATATTTATGCAAATTGCTCCAGAGCATAGTGATATAATGGCTAATATAGTCCATTTTGTCATTTTTTCAAATCAAAGTGATTTTTTGGAATATATGTGTATCAACAAATTTTCTTTTTATGGAAATGAATTGAATGAAGAAATTTATTTGTATGATAAGCGTTTTGGATTTTTTATTAAGTAGTAATTAATTCTTTTTTTTTTTTTACAGAATCAGAGATTCATGTGTTTTGCTGAATTTGAGTAGTGCTCCTGCAATGTTGTTAAGAGAAACATTAAAACATCAAGAAGGCTTTGATTCTAAAAGTAGTGCTTTAGAAGAGCTTGGAGTGTACAGTTTATCTCCCTCACAAGCCTTAATAATCCTCTCACAGAGAAATCATACATCCTTATGACACCCTAACAATTTATTAAATTAAGTACTGTGATTCAAATTGTATAAAAATATTTTTTATAATAAATAAAAGTTATTATTTAAATTTCCATAAACTGTTCCTTTACTTTACCTAGTCATGTTTTAAGTTCTAATGCAAAAAGCTTTGAGATCATCCACTGTGACTCAAAAACAAATGAAGATTTTAAATTTTGTTGTTAAAGATCATTTGCAATATTTTTCAGATAATTGTTGTCTTTCAGGTATGTTGTTTGGAATCTTTCAGAGCTTTAACACTTTGAACAGAAGCATGAAGCAAATATTTCCTTGCATGCATCAAAGAAAGAGAACCCTTGCATGATTCTTAAGGCTATTAAACATGTAGTCATCAAAAGGTTATTCATTCATTGAGCAAATAATAGATTAGTTTCAAATTAGTGATATTTCTGCTGAAGAAACACGATTAAATTATTAAGTAGTGGAGCTAGATTTGAAATTTAATGAAAACATATAGAATATAATTAGTAGTTGTACCAAACTTATAATATTCTGATTCTAAAGCCAAACTCGTATGTAAAGAAAGCGAAAATGCTTTGCAAAGGCAAAGATGAATGACTGAAATTGAACTGAGCTATATGAAGCCAAGTCAATTGTTAAAGAAATTAAAATCTGTCTCTACTTCTGATGCTTCTGAAAATATAATTGTGTCTTGGGAAAACTTCCTGATTCCATTAAATATATGTATATATTTTATCTTTCTGTAAAAAAGATATTGATAGTTCAACGATTATGGCCGATAAATATATGATACATACTAAAACCAAAATCTGCGGCACAATTAATTCTTATTCTAATGAATTTATGGATAGAATTTTCAAAAATTAGAGTGGATTGGTTAATTGAATATTCGTACTGGTGCTTGACCAAAAACAAGGAATATCAGGTTTTTTTTTTCCGAAATCGCTCTCGATCATGAAGTGGTTAGTGGCCTTTTGATTCAAATGGAAAATGTTATTATTTTCAGTGTTTATAGTATTAAATATCTCAGCAAAAAATGCCAACCTCTTTGATGGAATAAAAATGTGCAAGAAAATCAGAAAAACTTCAGTATGTAGTATAGTTCCCGTTACAAACTGCAGCAGAAAATGTGAAGGATTGTCATAAATTTTGTACAAAATCGAAGATCAGATTTGCATTTCTTAGTGAATTGTGGTGCTGACTTCAGCAAAATTCCAGCTACTTCTGAAAACAAGAAGAAAGCAGAACACATAAACTTTTTGCTACTAATAACACAAGAATTTCAACATATAGTATTAATAAGCTAAACCTTGATCAGGGATTACGAATTGACTATCAGTTCCTGTTTATAATTCCTGGTGTAACAAAGGGTTTTTACGAGATGATTTTCTTCAGAAGTATAATTTACTGGTTGGTATAAAAAAAAGAGAAAAAATCAATTGTGATGTAGTAATACAGCTCAATGTTTTTAGCGTGAAATTTCCGGTATTTCGAATGAAAGCGGCATTAGTACAATTGAAAAATTTTTTATTTCTTGTGAAATGAATTTTTAACCCTGGATATTTAGACATTGCAATTTATTACTAGCTCAAATATAAGTATAAAAAAACGTATTATTAACGAGGAGCACATTGCATAATGAACATGATATCCGATCCTCACACGCAGTAAAACCATTTAGATGTAATCCTGCAAAAGAGTAAGTCAGATGAAGCGGGAAAACGTTTAATAACACAGCTATTCTTCAGCCTAAAATTCTCTTGCAATAAAATCAATAATAATTTCCAACTCCTTAACTGGTCATTATTTTGCCCAACATTTTCAAGAAAAGACATTTGTTTTATTGTGTATAACTAAACATACTTAATAGAATAAGAAAATGGAGGAATTTAATTTTAAATTGTAAAGATTTTGCACCATTTTTTATTTTACAATTGTGTGGAACACACAAAAAAAAAAACTCTAATGTTTGCTTTTTGTAAGTACACTCTGCATGCTATGAAGAATGTTTCATATATCTTAGAAAAATTTTATGTCCATACAAGCGGTTAAAGGCATTTTGTGCGTGTGTATGTGTGCGGGTGTTCGTGTTTCTTTGAAGAATAATCCAAATAATCAGCGAGCTGTTCTGAATCTGTATCCAAATTTAATTCATCCTGTCACAAAAAAGTGTTTTTGTTGTTTGAGTTATCCACAATTTTAAAAGTCACCGGTCTGAAAACATATTGCAAACAGTGGAGCTCATATTTTAAAATTTAAATTCCTGCCTTCATCAAAGTAAAATTCCCGTCTTCACCAAAAAATACTGCCAGACGAAAAGCATTTCGATACCATAGGCAAATTGCATCATCTTTTCAAAACAGTAGCACTAAATAATATCACCATTAAAATTAAAAATACACACAAATCAAAGAGAAAAAAGAAAATATATCAGTGCCTATACAATGTACGGGCAAACCAATTGCGGAAAACTTTCAGTAGCCCGTAAGATGCACAGACGAACCGATTAGAGGGATAAAATACGCAGAAATTTATAAGTTTAAGCTTTTTCATGCAAGAGATAAGCAAAATGTTAAACATTTTGCTTAAACTAATGATCCAATTACTAACTTCGAAGGACGACAACGTGATAGATAACTGCTTGAAATTACACTGAAAGGGAATTCAAATATATGCTAGAAAAAAACATTATTCGTCCTTTAAGTTTCCGTGTACAAGTCTGTCACATTTAATAACGAAAAAGGATGGTTCTTATCGCCTGCATGGGGTATAGGAAACTAAATTCTTAAAAATTTACGAGGTATATTCCTTTCCAAGAATAGGCTAAATTCATAATTGTCACATGATAAATGCAATCACTAGTTTTCCATTGAACTCAAAATTTACGTTAGACTTGTGCTTGTTGTCCTACTTGTAAAATAAAGATACAATTTTTCAAGTTAGATAATGGGGTAAGGAAGGACGTTCAAGTATCAAGATTTTTCAGCAAGTTTCCCATTTTTGTTAAAAATATCTTACACTATTAAAATTCGAAGGTAAACAAACGTATGTATGTATGTATCTATCTATCTACACTATTAAAATTCGAAGGTAAACAAACGTATGTATGTATCTATCTATCTATCTATCTATCTATCTATGTGCGTCTATCTTCTCACGAACAGCACCACGCAGAAAATCGCGGAAAATACCAAAAGATCGGGAATTTTCCGGGGAAGCCGTATTGCCTATTTATATTCCGATATTGTAATTAGTTAAAAAGATATTAATTAAAAACCTTAAAACGCCGAATTATTTTACTCCTGCCGGTTGTTTACTTGGCGGAACTTCCCTTCCGTTTCGGCCGAGCGGTAATCTTACGTTTTCCACCATATTAAAATTGTCATCCGATTTTCGGTGTCGAAATTAGACAAAAAATAATTACAGAATCGGAAAGATCATTTATTTCGCCACGACACGGTGTAATTTTTTTTGTAAAATAACGATATTTTCTATTTTTTTCGAATTTTTTAAAATAGTGTTAAAACTGATGCGTTTTTATGAAAATTATTTCTAAATCGTTGGGTATGAATTACTTTTCGTGTTATTAAATCGATATTCTACACTAATTAACTTCAAGCCTTTCTCTTTTAGATCCATTCATTTAAAAAATAAAATTCCCAAAACTTTTTTTTTTATAGAATTTTTAAAAAGTAGTCTTAATTTTTACTTCACATTGAATAACTTCGTCATTTATGAAGGTAATCTCACAAAACCTTTTTTCCGTGTGTACAGTAATATTATCCGTAACATATACGAAGATTGAAAAAATTGCTTCAAAATTACGGATCCCCTCAATTAAAAATTAAATTCAATTTGAACCGACCATTCATTATTATTGCCTATTTTCTGTTCTGTTACTAACCTGCGTGGCGTGATTGGCTAACGCGCCGCTTTCGCGAAGTATCTTAATTCTTTCTTATGGCTAGGTTCGAATCTAGCGAATTTCATTTTGTTCGTTTCTGCTTATATTTCCCACGTAAATTAATTTTACTGATAAATACTTATTTTAACATGATCCTCTCTTATTTTAATGTACTTTTCATTTTTTTTTTTTTGCCTTAAAAAAGGTTTTTTTCTGATTTTTAATCATTCAAAGTAATTTCTATCTTTTTCAACAATTCCTAACAAGAAGCTTTCATTTCTGTTTATTTTTCCCACGTAATTTTTCAGTGCTGCCATTATTTAAGCAAACGGAATGTCACAATTAATTGCTAAATGAATATTTTTAATCAATTTTAATGTAAAAATATTAATAAGTTATAGTTTTGTATTTTATAAATATCGATGAATTTAAAAGAAAATGATTTTTAAAAAGTTCATTGATATTTAGAAACAGTGATTAAAAATGTAAAATGCCGAAAACTATATGTCACAATTAATTGCTAAATGAGCATTTTTAATCAATTTTATTAAAAATAATTAATAAGTTAGTTTTGTATAATATAATTTTTTCCGCAGATACGTGTTTAAATAATTTTAACACAGAGTGGAATGAAAAACTATAAAATTAAAATTAAAAAAATTAAATGTTTTTATCAAATAGTATTCTTTTTTTTTTAATGTTTTTTTCAGTGAATGTTAGCATATAACTAGGTTTTCCCCCCAAAGTGGATTTTTAACACTTATATATGTTTAATTAAACATCCAAATGTTTCAAGAGCTATCTGTAGAATTTTTTTTATTAGTATTTATTGATAATGG